>JAXCGZ010019624.1:37500-40000 GCA_037179515.1 Halocaridina rubra
ATATATATATATATATATATATATATATATATATATATATATATATATATATATATATATATATATATATATATATATATATATATATATATATATATATATATATATATATATATATATATATATATATATATATATATATATATATATATATATATATATATATATATATATATATATATATATATATATATATATATATATATATATATATATATATATATATATATATATATATATATATATATATATATATATATATATATATATATATATATATATATATATATATATATATATATATATATATATATATATATATATATATATATATATATATATATATATATATATATATATATATATATATATATATATATATATATATATATATATATATATATATATATATATATATATATATATATATATATATATATATATATATATATATATATATATATATATATATATATATATATATATATATATATATATATATATATATATATATATATATATATATATATATATATATATATATATATATATATATATATATATATATATATATATATATATATATATATATATATATATATATATATATATATATATATATATATATATATATATATATATATATATATATATATATATATATATATATATATATATATATATATATATATATATATATATATATATATATATATATATATATATATATATATATATATATATATATATATATATATATATATATATATATATATATATATATATATATATATATATATATATATATATATATATATATATATATATATATATATATATATATATATATATATATATATATATATATATATATATATATATATATATATATATATATATATATATATATATATATATATATATATATATATATATATATATATATATATATATATATATATATATATATATATATATATATATATATATATATATATATATATATATATATATATATATATATATATATATATATATATATATATATATATATATATATATATATATATATATATATATATATATATATATATATATATATATATATATATATATATATATATATATATATATATATATATATATATATATATATATATATATATATATATATATATATATATATATATATATATATATATATATATATATATATATATATATATATATATATATATATATATATATATATATATATATATATATATATATATATATATATATATATATATATATATATATATATATATATATATATATATATATATATATATATATATATATATATATATATATATATATATATATATATATATATATATATATATATATATATATATATATATATATATATATATATATATATATATATATATATATATATATATATATATATATATATATATATATATATATATATATATATATATATATATATATATATATATATATATATATATATATATATATATATATATATATATATATATATATATATATATATATATATATATATATATATATATATATATATATATATATATATATATATATATATATATATATATATATATATATATATATATATATATATATATATATATATATATATATATATATATATATATATATATATATATATATATATATATATATATATATATATATATATATATATATATATATATATATATATATATATATATATATATATATATATATATATATATATATATATATATATATATATATATATATATATATATATATATATATATATATATATATATATATATATATATATATATATATATATATATATATATATATATATATATATATATATATATATATATATATATATATATATATATATATATATATATATATATATATATATATATATATATATATATATATATATATATATATATATATATATATATATATATATATATATATATATATATATATATATATATATATATATATATATATATATATATATATATATATATATATATATATATATATATATATATATATATATATATATATATATATATATATATATATATATATATATATATATATATATATATATATATATATATATATATATATATATATATATATATATATATATATATATATATATATATATATATATATATATATATATATATATATATATATATATATATATATATATATATATATATATATATATATATATATATATATATATATATATATATATATATATATATATATATATATATATATATATATATATATATATATATATATATATATATATATATATATATATATATATATATATATATATATATATATATATATATATATATATATATATATATATATATATATATATATATATATATATATATATATATATATATATATATATATATAT
>JAXCGZ010019625.1:0-2500 GCA_037179515.1 Halocaridina rubra
ATATATTATATATATATTATTATACCCATATATATTTATATATATATATATATATATATATATATATATATATATATATATTATATATATATATATTATATATATATATATATATATATATATATATATATATATATATATATATATATATATATATAATATATATATATATATATATATATATATATATATATATATATATATATATATATAATATATATATATATATATATATATATATATATATATATATATATATATATATATATATATATATATATTATATATATATATATATATATATATATATATATATATATAAGGAATGCTTTTTATTTCAAGTGATAGATGTTGCAGATTACCGAGGAAATATATAATAGCCTAAGAAGTTAAGTGTTTATTATATATGCTTCTTTAATTAAACTATGTTTGTACATACTTTTTCAATTTTCTATATATTAATTTTCTTTAAATTATGTGTTCGTTATTATAATGCCCTTGAGCTTCTATATAATGATAAGTTGTAGGTCGAAATGCTTGGTATTATTGTTAATACTTAGAAATTAGTTATTCCATTTTACCCTTTGAATATGATGAGTACTTGCCACTATAATAATTAATAACAGCATTATCATCACTCCAGCTCAGCAACATTTGTGGTCTGACTGCTTTTTTTCCAGCTATATTACTATAGTCCAAGAATAAAAAGGAAACATATTACTATATGGTAATGAAAATAAATGCATGATGTAAATATATAAATTATTATTATGATTAAGATAATAGTTAACTAGCTCTCATTATTAGTAAATAAAGCTGTTAAACCATCACAAAGCTTCTTTTAGGTATCAATTCTTATTACTTTTCATGAAAGTATTCACTCTATGTGCTATACATCCAAAAATACAATGTCTTGCTGGTATTAAAACATTACTTTGGTAGATGAAATATATGTGATGTCTAATTTCCACCAATTCCATTGTGTAGGCCTGCGTGATATTCTTAAATCTTGGCAAGAGATGTGCAGTGAGATTTCCCATAAAACTTATGACTACTTGGATTATCGGGATCCTCGCTTTGACTCTGATTTGGAAGTGTTTGCTGCCAGTGTTCGAGAACTATTGCGACGAATTCACATCATGGTTGAAAAAGAACATGAGGAAATTTGGGAGACTCCCATGGCCTACAAAATGTTAGCAAGGTGAGATATGTATATTGATTTAATATGTCATTCCCATGTGAGGCATATATATAGAATGCTTATGAAGTGTGGAATTGGTCTGTGACCTAATCTAAAAAGTAACATGTTTTTATTCAATTCTGCAATAAAAATTTGTGGGGGCACCAAGAATACATTAAGTAGAAGGGAAATAAAATGCTTAAGAACAAGGTAGTAATAATGAAATGATGCACAATAGGAAATGGACAGGCTGGAAGAATGAAATAAATAATGAAGACCTTGATATATGCAGGATTAGGCCCTGAGATGACAATAGATCATCTCTTTGAAGGGAGATAGGTCATAGGAATTAGGAAAGACAGAAAAAGGAAAAGAGTTCCGGAGTCTAGAGGTGGAAGGGAAGAAGCAGTCACTAAACAGACCAAACCGTGAGCCACAAGCTTCCACACGGTACCTGTGAGACGAGGCCACTTGATGGTACTATGTGGCCTTGTCAACTCATCAAAGCAACGATGGAAGTAGTAACGATAAAAATCGAAAGAAATGATACCTTACTGCGAAGGGAGAGAGAGAGAGAGAGAGAGAGAGAGAGAGAGAGAGAGAGAGAGAGAGAGAGAGAGAGAGAGAGAGAGAGAGAGGAGAGAGAGAGAGAGAGAGAGAGAGAGAGAGAGAGAGAGAGAGAGAGAGAGAGAGAGAGAGAGAGAGAGAGAGAGAGAGAGAGAGAGGAGAGAGAGAGAGAGAGAGAGAAACCAAATTAGAAGTAAGAGAAGATTCATTGATGAGTCTGAATACCTTAAATTCAACCCTATCAAGGAGATAATTATGAGATGAAGCACCCTTGATTTGCAGCCAGTATTTTATGCAGGGATGTATAACACCTTTTTGAATTTTAAGTAATTGAAAATCGGAAAAGTAATGATGAAAACGGAACAGAACCCACTATTATTTAAATGAAGATTTAGAACTTTGGATAAGTTGACTCGTCAAAATAAGTTAGAGACTGTCTGGAATTCTAATATGTTAATAGTAATTAGAGGGTAAATTTAGTTAGATTTAATGGTTAAAGGGCTATAAGGTGAAGAAGAAAATGAGATTGCCAGAAACGGTGTCTTAGAGGCAATTAAATCTAAATATTTTTGTTGACCCACTCACTGACCCTCTGTAAATCGGAGGTGAGGGTTGAAGAAAGAGTTGTATAAGACAGATGCTGAATAGCAGATTAAGGGTATGAAGAGAAAGCAAAGGAAAAAATGAAGGGTAGAATAGTCGGCAATGGCGTGGAGGAGGGATGAAGATGGAGACTTAGAGAATATCGTATAT
>JAXCGZ010019625.1:30000-35000 GCA_037179515.1 Halocaridina rubra
GTGGCATTCAGTTAGAATGCGTTCATTCCGAAGTATAGCAGATATAAGCTATAAGGTTGGGTTCCTTTTAACCTTCTGTGGTGTAGTGGTAGCGCCTTGACTTGGTAATCATAAGTCCTAGGTTCGAGTCCCGGTCGGGGTAAAAAATGATTCATGTTTTCACATATGTAATGTGCTTAATTGATAATTTCATGGCCCGAATGAGATTGGGAATTGAATTAAATGCTAAAATGAAGCCACGAGTGAGGTTGGGGAATCTGTAATATGAACATAGTGGCATTCAGTTAGAATGCGTTCATTCGAAGTATAGCAGATATAAGCTATAAGGTTGGGTTCCTTTTAACCTTCTGTGGTGTAGTGGTAGCGCCTTGACTTGGTAATCATAAGTCCTAGGTTCGAGTCCGGTCGGGTAAAAAATGATTCATGTTTTCACATATGTAATGTGCTTAATTGATAATATATATATATATATATATATATATATATATATATATATATATATATATATATATATATATATATATATATATATATATATATATATATATATATATATATATATATATATCTATATATATATATATATATATATATGAATCCTGTACTGTTCATATTCGAAGGTCTAAGGCTTCGTTTATAAGAAGAAAAGTTGATGACTTTAACTCCTTCCCCACCGACAAATGCTTCTGGTCCTTAGCCAAAAACCTCTCCAAATACTTATGTAAGTCAAGCTTTCCCCCTCTCATGTATTCTGATGGTTCTATAGTTTGCTCTCTCACTGACAAAGCCAATCTCTTTGGCTCACGTTTTTCTGCCAAGTCTTCTATAAATAATTTCATCCTACATGTCCCTCAATCTTGGCCTTTCTCCAACCCTATGCCCTCCCTTCGCTTGCCAATACGAGCAAGGCATCTGGTCCCGATGGCATCCCTGCAAGGTTCCTTATTTATTTTGCATATGAAGGGTGACCAATCTATTCCTTTAAACTATTGCTAAAATTTTCGAAAATTTGCTAATGCTCACTTCTTGACCAGCCTTTAATCTAACTAACTCATCTCTGATCACCAGTACTGCTTCCGCAAGGGAAGATCCACTGGTGACCTCGTGTCTTATCTTACTCATAAATGGTCATTTTCTCTGAGGAACTATGGGGAATCCTTTGTCGTCGTTCTTGATATCTCTAAGTCTTTTGACAGAGTCTGGAACATAGCTCTGTTGGCCAAACTCCTTTCCTATGGCTTTACCCTTTCTTTCTGTTCTCTAATTTCCAGTTTTATTTCTGACCGTTTTATATCTGTAGTTGTTGATGGTGCGACATCTAGCCCTTTCTCTGATACCAATGGTGTTCTACAGGGTTCTGTTCTTTCGCGTACTCTGTTCCTTCTCTTTGTCAATGGTCTTCTACAATCCCGTCTTCCTCTCTCCGTCATGCCATTGCTAATGATTCTACCCTTCACTCTTCCTCTGCCTTTTCTTCACAACCTTCATCTGCTACTCGTAATCAGACTCGTATCACTCTTTCTTCTACTCTCAACTCCGATTTGCAGAACAAACAAACAAGCAAACAAGCAAACATTTATTTCCATTTTTGTACAATGGTTATTCTTTTAAAAGTAAAGTAACATAAGTAGACATGTAGCTGAACTAATAAGTAAGAGGGTAATACATACAGGTGAATTAAATGTAGCTTTCATAGAAAGTAATAATGATGTAATAGAAATGTTAACAATAATGTTAATAATAAAGTAGTAATAATGTCACTAGATGCAGTATCGTTATCATCGGCATTATTACCATATTTGTTTTCCTTTCAATGAAAATAATTAGTTCTTAACTTAGAGAACAGAGAAGTCGATATCAGTTTACATATAGAGAGGTTAGTGTTAAGGGAAATTGCATTAAATCATTAAGTTTAGTTTATGTGTGAGCAGCAACTATTTGTCCAAAACATAACTATATAGCTTTCCTTTGAAAGCTGCGAAGGAGGATGCATTTTTGAGATACTCTGGAATATTGTTCCAGAGAGTTGGCCCTTTAATAGTGATCATCTTTGAACCTGCTTCTGTGTTTGTTCTCTGAATAAAGAGCTCAATGCTGTCTTGTGTTGGTTCCCATATATCCCTGACTCTTTTTAAATCAAATAGCCAGCTAGGATAATGATTTTTCAAAATTTGTATTCAAAAACATAAATAGCATAAGCGACCTTGTTTTTTGCCCACAGCCACCCAAGTTTATTGAGAGCTGGTGTGATGTGGTCATATTTTCTTATTCCTCCCAGGGCAACTCGAGCTGCAAAATTGATAAGGTTCTGTATTCTGTTTATCTGAGTCTTAGTGCTAACTCCCCAAACAGTTGTGTAGTAATTAATGTGACTTACGGCTAGAGATTCAACAACAGATATTCGAGTGGTAGTCTCATAATTGTCTTTTATACGTGATAAGTACATTAATGTTCCTGTAACCTTTTTGCATACATTATCTATGTGGGAATCAAATAACATGTAGTTATCAAATTGAATTCCTAGATTTTTGACTGCTTTGCTAGGTGTAATAAAATTGTCGCAAAAATTAATTGTTGTGTTTTCTGGAATTTGTGCTATATGGTACCTTGAACCAATAAACATGCGTTGTGTTTTGCTTTCGTTAATTAACAGCCCAATTTCTTGAAAATAGGTTTTAATTTTTGACAGAGTGTTTTTTGCTCTTAAAGTTAGCTCTGGGAGATTATTAATATCACCACTACTGAGTAGTTGAGTGTCATCTGCATATTGTACGACTAGACAGTCAGAAATGAAAGATCATAGATAATTTACGTAAATGGAGATGATAGGACCAAGTACTGATCCCTGTGGAACACCAAATGATACATTTTTTGGCATAGAGATAATGTTGTTAAGCTGTATAGACTGTTTGCAATTAGATAGATACTCTCTAAACCAGTTCGGATCAATATTTAGGTTAGTACATTTATTTATAAGAATTTCATGGTTTACGCTGTCGAAGATTTTTGATAAGCAGAGATATTTTTTTTCAAATCTATATTATTATAGATACTATTTGTAACATTGAGCAGTGCAGTTTCCGACGAGAGTTTCGGTCTGAGACTATGTTGGTTAATAGATAATATTTACTACTGTATCATGTCTAGAGTCATTAAACTGTTTTTGTAAAAGTCTTTTTTACTTACATTGATAAGAGATCTGACACGTTTCTTTTCTGTTTTATAACGTTCTCGGAGAATCATATCATATCTATTAATTATTAGCTCTTTTTGTATTTGATTTCTGATTTGCATTGCCTCTTTGATGTCATTAGTTAACCAGGGGGCTGAGAGGAGGGTAATTTTTCTTGTTACATTGAGTGCAAAACTATCTTAGCATTCACGGAAGATTTTTGTTAGAATCTCATCGACGTTATCTGTGTTTTTAATTCTATTAAGTACATTTATGTTTTTGATTAATGTTTCACCAAACATATCAGGGGAGTAATTTTTTAGACACCGGAATGTCTTGAAGAGAGGATTCCTTTTGGGCTTGTTTATTTTTAGTATAGCAATGTTCAGCTCGTGGTCTGCAGTTGGGCAGGGAACTACGTCCCAATAGGGTATATTTTCTACTTTATTTGTTATAATCAGATCTATCAGAGTCCTAGAATTAGGGGTTATGCAGGTCGGTTTTGTCACTATTTGTGTTAACTTCACAATGTTGATCACTTTTTTCTGTTTGTTATCTGCTGAGAGCAAGTCATCATTAAAGTCACCAAGTATGTATATGGCTTTATGGCGCACACAGATATTTCTGAATGTTTCTAGCAGATGACTGAATGAACTAGTAGGTGCTTTAGGGTGACGGTAAACACACCCTACAATGAAAGATGGAAGTTTCTATTACTGCACAGTGATCCATAAATCTTTGAGCTCGTCAGTTTTTTATAGACCTGTGGTTATTTCTGATGCACTAAGATAATTTCTAAGATAAATACAGACCCCACCCCCTCGGCCATGGTCAGCGTAATATATTTTAAACTCTGGGATATTCACATATCTATTTTCAGTTGTAGGAGGAAGCCGAATTTCACTTACACAGAGGATGTCTATGTTGTAGTCTTTTGTTAGTATTATTATTTTCTCAAAATGAGCGAGCAGGGACTGAGCTCTCACAAGTACAAATGTTACATTCTTACCATGTTTCATCAGGGTGGTATCCATAATCATAGTTGTAGTTTGTTCTTGGAATAGTCCATGATGTGTTTCGACTGTGTGATTCTGCTGGGAATTCATCATTATAGTGTGTTGGGGTTAGCCCATGGATCATGGTGTGTGTACCTGCCGTTGGATGGGTAACGCTGGTTTGAGTACGTGCCATGGTATGATCGGTCCTTTCCAAAGTTTGTATGCCTAGGTGAGTGTCTAGCGTTGTAGGATCCATCTCTCCAGGAGAAGTCTCTTGTACGTGGACGGCAATAAGAGAGGTTTGTGTTGTGTCTCTTTCTGTAGTCTCGCGGATAGGGGATCGTTTCATAAGTTCTTTGCTGTTTATTTTGGTATGACTGTAGTTTGGGATATTTTGTAGATAACCCAGGTTGTGTCCATTGTTTGCCCCTGCGAAATGGCTGGACAGTTGTGCCTGTAGGCCATTGATTTAGTTTGTAAGCCACATATTCAAATCCTTTCGATATTGTTATTGCGAAGGAGACCCAATTTGGTTTGCGAGAAAGCTCCTTAATCAAGACTTCTTCAGAGGGAATGCCTTGATTTGTCAATATATTATCTCTCTCTCTCTCAAAGGGGTTGCCAGGAATGCGAATATATATTTGAGCTGTAACCCTCGCACTTGCATTATTGGGTAACTGTGGCTGTGTTGGAGAGGACTTCGATGGAATGTTTAGATTAGAGACTGCTTCTATTTTGTCATTTCTGGGCCCGAGACTTTGGAACTCTTTACCCGCAAACTTAAGAAGCTGTCATCTTTTAAATCACCTACTTAATAAGTGATTTTAGTC
>JAXCGZ010019626.1:0-27500 GCA_037179515.1 Halocaridina rubra
ATATATATATATATATATATATATATATATATATATATATATATATATATATATATATATATATATATATATATATATATATATATATATATATATATATATGCTTTAAGGCTATGAAATTCGTAAATGCTAAAGATGCAACAACAACCCTATTCGTAGCTAAAGCTATGTCGGGTGTTTAAACAAATGAAATTCGTAAGTTTCTATGGAGGGAAAGGGGCATTTTATTTTTTATTAATTAATACCTATTTCACAAGGAAGAAGCTATTAAAAGGTTATGTTATTAATTTTCTAATGGTAAAATAGGAGCCTACTGGTTGCAATAAAACTAAGGGGATCAGAAATAGGAAATACTACTAACTTACTGGACACACAAATTAAAAATAAAAAAAATTATATTATATGACAGGAGTTATAGCATAAGGAAATATTGGTAAAAATTCCTTGTACTCTTTGGACACGTTATGGAAAAACCAATTTTCTTTTAGTAGTCTATGTTATAAGAATGAAATCGACACTAAATATTTATAGGATAAGACATCAACTTACCTTGGAAAGGTGGTCGACTCAGAACACCAAACCTTCAATTTTACTTTAATGCAAACTTAAATTAAAATCAATCGAGACGAGGTTACGTTTCATAAGAAAGCAACTTCTTCAACACTGACGCAGGTTTGCCAGATGCTTTGATGGGAAAAATGACAGACATGCAATAAAAAAGGACATTTAGCCTATAAAAAGGACAGATATATATATATATATATATATATATATATATATATATATATATATATATATATATATATATACATATATATATATATATATATATATATATATATATATATATATATATATATATATATATATATATATATATATATATATATATATATATATATATATATATATATATATATATATATATATATATATATATATATATATATATATATATATATATATATATATATATATATAATATCTTTATGTAATACTCACTTAAAAATCAAAGGGAAGCATTTCTTCGAAGAAAATAGCTTCGTTATCGTCTGCAGCAATGGCTGGAGAGCTTGGACAAATGGAAGCTGAAAAGGATGGTTCTGGGTTGTCTGGTTGAGTAGTTCCTCACAATCTCTTTTGTACATCTCATTTGTGAACAGACTTAGCATGCGGACAGTTTTTGGCTGTCCTTTTTTTTTTCCTCCAGGAAAAAAGACTGGCGGGTCTCAAAAAGGACAGATTGTCCTTAAAAGGACAGATATGGCATCCTTGCATTGACGCCTCTTCAAATTCCTAATGACAAAATCTCCGACTTACAATCACGAGTTACTCAGACTATGTATTATGTATCCTTAATGTTTTATCACCAACTGTATTCAACACGGAAAAATGGCGATTTTTCTTTGTTTTAGCAAGAGGAACAAATTTGATAGCAGCGCTTTCACTTCATACGTTGGCGTTAACGGGAAGCCACGTCGGAATGCACTCAGTAAGACTTCCATGAAAAATATTGATTAAAATATTAGCTTTTATTATTAATAACTCAGCGATATGTTAGGAAATTCGCTGAGGGTGTTCAGACCACTCAATAACGCATTTTAATGCATTTAAAAGAAGTAAAAAGAACGCATGCTGTCACGTTTTCCCAGGTTCGCTTGATTGCCAGTGGTGTGAATTTGTCTTTCAATTTCGTTTCCTGTAGTTTTATAGTGTATTTGAACCGATTGCGTGGATTTAAAGCACTAATATATTACATTAGTGATCCGCCGTGTACGATCTTCGTTACGAATTGAATGGCTATGCGTGAATTACGAGTAAGAATCTGAATTCCAGATCAAAACTTAGCACGAGGGTCTGCCCCTCTCATTTTTATCTCTTACTTTATTTAATTTTCGTGCTTTTCCCTCCAATTCCCTTATATACTTAATCCCCCTTCCCCCTTTTTCCCCTCCTATCCCATCCCATCCTAAAAAAAAAAAAAAATACGAATGAAAACGTTCTAACCATTGAGAGGAAGAACCAGTGACACTGGTTTGGGATGCCTTCACCCAAATGACGGTAAACCATTCTATGACCTATTTAATGCATTATTATTATTATTATTATTATTATTATTATTATTATTATTATTATTATTATTATTATTCTTATTTTGTTATTTTGGTCATATTAGAATAACGAATCAGATTTTTCCATATAATTTCTCGGGAAGTCATGATGAATACAAATTCTGTCACTTCACTGACTGTATTTTTGTCTTGTTTATTTTGTCATACATTTTTAATTTATTTTCAATATTTATTGAGACTTTTTTGCCAAGAGGTCGAGTATTTATAATGTATCTGCTCCCTCTCTCTTAAGGTTAGATAACGGTGTATATTTACGTTTGCTTATGTGCATGTTCTCTTAATGTATGGAATAGCTTATTATTATTATTATTATTATTATTATTTGTCAGTCATGACAACATAATCCTTCTTTAATCCTTTTTCTCTGCCTTTACGTCTACACCGAGTATTCTTAGCACATGTGTATACAATGACAATTATACAATGAATAAAGTATAGCTGAGTAAAGCGTATAGATAATAATAATAATAATAATAATAATAATAATAATAATAATAATATAATAATAATAATAATAATAGTAATAATAATAATAATAATAATAATAATAATAATAATAATAATAATAATAATAATAATAATAATAATAATAATAATAATAATAATAAAAGAAGAAGGAGATGAATGGTACTTATAAATACCAAAGTTGAATATTAGTAATAATTTTCACATTGAAATACCGAAATAGCCTACAGATAGGAATTAACTTATAGGCTTAACAAATATATAAATAGAATAGAGTAATATAGCAGTACACTTAAGATATAACATCCCTTTCTCTTAGTGTTTTAATGGTTTACATAAAAATAATTACATCAAAAAATGATAGACTTGTAATAAAATTTCTCCTTCCTACCTTCTCTCCCGAAGTTCGCCTCGTCGTCACCCCATCCCCTTCCCCCCAACCACACACACACACACACACACACACACCTTGGCGATAGTAAATGTATTATACAGTCAGACACTCATATTCTAAACATGAATAACAACAGATATATAATACACTTGCGTGTGAAGTAAATATATCTATTGCGATTTACCCCCACTAGTCTGTTTATAATGAAGAATTGTGATATTTACCTAAGCGAAGACGCTTTTTGGTGTTAATATTAAGAAATAGAGTAATGGTTATCCTGAATGAGTGCCACCTTAAGTAGTAGTATTTCCAGTAGAATATTGTCAGTTATTTAGTATTTTAAATTCAACGCTGTTTCCTGAACAACTGACAGGGGTATGTGTATGTATGAGAGAGAGAGAAAGAGAGAGAGAGAGAGAGAGAGAGAGAGAGAGAGAGAGAGAGAGAGAGAGAGAGAGAGAGAGAGAGAGAGAGAGAGAGAGAGAGAGAGAGAATTTCTATATGAATATTATTGGCATTTATCCCACTATTCGTATAGCCTGAATCAGCCAGTCTCCCATCGCTAGAGCAACGTGGTAAAAAGAAGGAGAGGGTAGTTTCGTCTTTCATGTGGCACCCGCTTCCTACTTGTCACCCTTAAGGAAGTCGATGTGTTGTGTCATTGGTTCTATTCTTCTTCTTCTTTGTCTACATCTTTTCCCACTTTTATGTGGGGTCGATGTTTCTGGCCAGTGTTCTCCATTTGTTTCTGTCCCATACCTCATCACCCAACAAACCTTTAGGTTTCTCTGAAAGGCAACAAAAAGTAAATGCTCGTTGCATAGCATTTATATATATATATATATATATATATATATATATATATATATATATATATATATATATATATATATATATATATATATATATATATATATATATTTATATATATATATATATATATATATATATATATATATTTCTATGCCTACATCAACACCGAATATCTTGGATATTCGTTACACTTGTCTTATTATCGCTTCACATCTGACAAGTCACAACACTCCCAATCTCTGTTTCTCTTTTTGTTTTCTTCGTGCCCAGGCTTGATGAGGGTAGATTTTTTTTTTTTTTTGCCCGTCCTGGTGTCACAATCATTAAAAAAACAAATAAATATATATATATATATATATATATATATATATATATATATATATATATATATATATATATATATATATATATATATAGAGAGAGAGAGAGAGAGAGAGAGAGAGAGAGAGAGAGAGAGCTTGGCTGAGATTTTACCTAGAAAAAACCTTATATATTGTGTAGAATTGCATCTTCTCTTCCATTTACGTTTGTAAGAGAATTTTTTTTTTTTTTATCATTGTGACACTAGGACGGGTTAAAAAATGTAATATATAAGATTGTCCTCATCGGGCCTGAGAAAGAAGAAAATGAAGCAAAGAGAAGCAGAGATGGGGAGTGTTGTTACTTGTCAGATGTGAGGGGATAGGAAGATATATGTAACGAATATACGGTGTTGATGTAGGCATAGAAAAAGAACCATAACTGAGGGAAGATTTAACATCAAACTGTCCTGGACTGTCCTAATGTAGTCCAAACGACCCTCCAGCTCTAGTATCGCAACGGGCGGTTGTTGCCATTGGCCAACATACTGCATGGTAATGAGATGTGAAAGCAAAAATTTATCCCTAATAATAATAATAATAATAATAATAGTAATAATAATAATAATAATAATAACTAATAATTATAACAACAACAACAACAGTGATAATAATTATAACAACAACAACAAGAGTGATAATAATAATAATAAAAATTAATAATTATAACAACAACAACAACAGTGATAATAATAATAATAATAATAATAATAATAATAATAATAATAATAATTAATAATAATAATGGAAGGGAAAAATATGTAGCATATAACAGTATTTGCTTCTCTGACTGAGGAATTATAGAGAAGGAGATTTCAACTGCTATATTTAATTTATATTATGGATCTGTCATGCTGAACCCATTCGTAACTATTTATTATTTATTTATTATTATTATTATTATTATTATTATTATTATCAATACTATAATAATAATAATAATAATAATAATGATAATAATAATAATATTATTATTATGTATACTCTACTCAGTTCTCGGTTTATTCGTTGATTATTGGCGAACACGGAGGAAGAGCTCGTGCTCCCCCCCTCCCTAAGGGGGAACGTATTTATGAAGGTTACAAAATATGCACTTGCGCAGGTGTTACACTCGTGGGTGGCAATAAAGTCACAGGTTTGGTTAGGTTAAACTTGTTACCTGTGACTTTTTTACCTGAATTCGTTGCAGTGTCTATAGGATATACCTATTGTGAGATGGGGAAAGGCTTAAAATTGGGATATTTATCACATGTGTGGGATGGGGGGGAAGGAGTTTGGATAGCGTTTGGGGTGTTGGTTATTACCCCCTCTGAAACGAGTTTCCATTGCGTCTTTCACGTATTAGCCATCACCGTGTGGCCAAGGGGTGGCGTTCGCGACTTTGAGTCTTCAGGTCGAGTGGCTCGCGGCCCACCACGGTCTGAGGTAAGAAAAGGCATTCACTCGGTAACGGTCACACCTGTCAACACGAAAGTACATCGCAAGAAGGCACCGTCCTAGCCCTCTGTGGAAAAGGGAGTCCGTGACGTAAAGCCAGAGCAAATTTTCTGATTTTCTGCACTCGTCTGTTTGTATATATACTAAAGAGTTTCGTGATCTTTGTTAGTTGATATAATCATCATCATCAGAAGAAGAAGAAGAACGAAAAAAGAAAAGAAAAGAGGTAAACGGATGATAATAAGAAATCGTCAAGAGTTTTGATGGCATTAGCAACAAGTACAGTCAGAGTAACAAGAACAACAATAGAAATTGTGCTCTGTCATGCACAGTGCCATGTTTCATGCATGGCATTGAGGACTTCCTCCTGTGTATTGCGTCATACACTTGGCCAGGCACGATGGAGGAGCCAATGACAACTATTTGTGGACATGCTTGATCGGTTTCGAATGCAGTCAACATCATTTATGAGTTTTTGTTCATCTCTCTCTCTCTCTCTCTCTCTCTCTCTCTCTCTCTCTCTCTCTCTCTCTCTCTCTCTCTCTCTCTCTCTCTCTTTATATATATATATATATATATATATATATATATATATATATATATATATATATATATATATACATACATACATACATATACCTTGGCTGTTTCCCCCTTTAATTGGGGAGTAGCCGACATCAAGAAAGGAAAATAAATAGGGGGATTACTTTGCTCTATGGGCAATGACGAGGGAGCTAGCGACCGTTCAGATGGCACTGCTGGAGTGCCACAGCCCATATTCCCGGCTCTTCCACAACCTGTGTCGCTTCACAACTGCCAGCTCCTCCTACTGCCCCTACCACAGGGCTATCTCTGTAAGATGCAGCCCCGTGGTAACAGCAGATGCCCATCAGAGCTGCGTCACAATCGCTCGCCACTCATTCCTATTCCTAGCACTCTCGCTTGCTTCCCTCACATCCATCTTCCTATCATTCAGGGCTCTCCTTACTTCATCCATCCATCCAAACCTAGGCCTCCCTCTAGCATTTCTCCCATCAACTCTCGCATTCATCACCTTTTTCAGCAGCCTTTCATCATCCATCCTTTCCATATGGCCAAACCATCTCAGAACATTCATATCTACTCTGGCTGCAATTTCTCTCCTCACACCCGTTCTTGCTCTCACTACTTCATTCCTAACCCTATCCAATCGAAATACACCAATCATACTCCTCAGGCATTTCATCTCAAACACATTTAGTTTCCGTCTCTCACTTACTTTCATACCCCATAACTCTGATCCATACATCACAGTTGGCACAACCACTTTCTCATACAAAACTTTCTTAACATTCATTTCCAACCCTCTATTCTTCATCACTCCTTTCAATGCACCCAACACTTTACATCCATCATTCACTCTGTGACACACATCTGCTTCCACTCCACCATTTGCAGCTATAACCGAGCCTAAATACTTAAACTGATTAACCTCCTCAAGTGTCTCTCCATTCAACATAACATTCAATCCAGCGCCATCCTCATTTCTTGTACACCTCATAACCTTACTCTTTCCCACATTCACTCGCAGCTTCCTTCTCTCACACACCATTCCATATTCTGACACTAACTGACACAGCTTTTCCTCTGAATCTGCCACCACCACAGTATCATCTGCAAACAGCAACTGATTAAGCTTCCACTCGTTATCATCCCCATCTACCATTCTCAAACCTCGACCACGCACTCGCTCATTCACCTCTCTTACAACTCCATCAATATACAAATTGAACAGCCATGGTGACATCACACATCCCTGTCTCAGTCCCACACTCACTGGAAACCACTCACTCACTTCATTCCCTACCCTAACACAAGCTCTACTACCCTCATACAAACTCTTCACTGCATGCAACAATTTACCATTTATTCCATATAATCTCAAAACATTCCACATAGCCTCTCTATCAACTCTATCATATGCTTTCTCCAGATCCAAAAATGCAAAATACACACCCTTACCCTTTGCTAAATATTTCTCACATAACTGCCTAACTATAAAAATCTGATCTATACAACCTCTACCTCTCCTAAAACCACTCTGCACTTCCGCGATCACATAGTCTGTCTTATCCCTAATCCTATTAACCAGTATCCTACCATACACTTTTCCTACCACATTCAACAAACTTACACCCCTAAAATTACTGCATTCATACATATCTCCCTTACCTTTGTATAGGGGCACTATACAGGCAATCACCCAATCCACTGGCACCAATGACAACATAAAGCATATATTAAACACTCTCACTAACCATTCCAATGCAGTCACACCCCCTTCTTTCAACATCTCCGCTCTCACACCATCCATTCCAGGTGCTTTACCTGCTTTCGCTTCATACAATGCCCTTTTCACCTCCTCTCTTGTAATCTCTCTCTCATTTTCATCTCCCATTACTGGCCCTTGAACCCCTCCCACTGTAGCTGCCTCTCTATCTTCCTCAACATTCAACAAGCACTCAAAATATTCTGCCCATCTTTTCCTTGCATCGTTCCTTCTTAACATCTTTCCGTTCACATCTTTCACTGTCTCTTCCATCCTCGATCCACCCTTCCTTGCTCTCTTCACTTCTTTCCAAAACTTCTTTTTATTCTCCTCATATGACCTTCTAAAATCCTGTCCCCACCTAACATTTGCCAACCTCTTCTCTTCCTCTACCTTCTGCTTGGTTTCCACATTTTTCTCCCTATATCTTTCATACTTCTCCCTACTTTTACACTGCAGCCATTCCTCAAAAGCCCTCTTTTTCTCTTCCACCTTCATTTTCACCCCTTCATTCCACCACTCGCTGCCCCTCCTCATGCCACCTCAAACAAACCTCTTTCCACACACATCACTTGCATGTCCCACAAAACATTCTTTCATCAACCCCCATTCCTCCCCTAACTCTCCAACTTCTCTTTCTTTCACCCTGTCATATGCCACTCTCAACCTGTCCTGATATTCCTTTCTCTTCTCTGGCTTTTTCAACTCTTCCACATTCACTATTTCCCTTCTACATCCCCTCACACTATTTCCCCACTCTTTTGCTACTACCACTTTTGCTTCAACCAAAAAATGATCAGACATCCCAGCAGCCACACCCCTGAATGCATGTACATCTTTCACTCTACCAATCATGCTCTTTGCTACCAACACATAATCCATCAATGCTCTTTCTTTCACTCTTCCATTTGCCACTCTCATCCATGGGTTAGGAATGAAGTGGTGAGAGCAAGAACGGGTGTGAGGAGAGAAATTGCAGCCAGAGTAGATATGAATGTTCTGAGATGGTTTAGTCATGTGGAAAGGATGGATGATGAAAGGCTGCTGAAAAAGGTGATGAATGCGAGAGTTGATGGGAGAAATGCTAGAGGGAGGCCTAGGTTTGGATGGATGGATGGAGTAAGGAGAGCCCTGAATGATAGGAGGATGGATGTGAGGGAAGCAAGCGAGCGTGCTAGGAATAGGAATGAGTGGCGAGCGATTGTGACGCGGCTCTGATGGGCATCTGCTGTTACCACGGGGCTGCATCTTACAGAGATAGCCCTGTGGTAGGGGCAGTAGGAGGAGCTGGCAGTTGTGAAGCATATATATATATATATATATATATATATATATATATATATATATATATATGTATATATATATATATATATATATATATATATATATATATATATATATATATATATATATATATATATATATATATATATATATATATATATATGTATATATATATATATATATATATATATATATATATATATATATATATATATATATATATATATATATATATATATATATATATATATATATATATATATATATATATATATATATATATATATATATATATATATATATATATATATATATATATATATATATATATATATATATATATATATATATATATATATATATATATATATATATATATATATATATATATATATATATATATATATATATATATATATATATATATATATATATATATATATATATATATATATATATATATATATATATATATATACACATATATATATATATATATATATATATATATATATATATATATATATATATATATATATATATATATATATATATATATATATATATATATATATATATATATATATATATATATAAGTACAAACTGTTAGCATACAGCACTAAATAGTAAGGAAGCCCATCAGTGAAACAAAACTTATAAAACAATGCTATATTTCGGATCCTAACTGGATCCCTTCTCAAGCACAACATGTGCTTGAGAAGGGATCCAGTTAGGATCCGAAATATAGCATTGTTTTATAAGTTTTGTTTCACTGATGGGCTTCCTTACTATATATATATATATATATATATATATATATATATATATATATATATATATATATATATATATATATATATATATATATATATATATATATATATATATATATATATATATATATATATATATATATATATATATATATATATATATATATATATATATATGTATGTATGTATGTATGTATGTATGTATGTATGTATGTATGTATGTATATATATATATATATATATATATATATATATATATATATATATATATATATATATATATATATATATATATATATATATATATATATATATATATATCTAGTTACCGATATATAGCTGTCGCAAGAATTTTGCTAGAGGTTAAAGGGAACATTGAACACTCTCTCCAGTGTTTGCTAGGATGAGGCCTATGTTAAAATGGTCACGAAGATATATGGCTGGTCCCATGGGACTCGGCATCTGGTGTCAAATACCTCAAGAGGGTGTGAGATAACAACAAGTCCTCTATTCCCAATACCACACATGAACATTTGTCCTAAATGTGAAGTACATGCCCGGGGGAGATACCCAATGGCAATAGGCAATTACCACCCACTCCTTTGCAATAGGCTCGTTGAAATAGCCCCTCCCCAAAATAGGCGGGAATCCACTTCGAACCTGGAGTTGATTTGCAGAACTGGATGTCAAGCCACGCCCTGCCCTTGGGGTATTTCAAGAACCACCCAAGGCAGACAGAGTTAGTTAGAACTTTGCCAGGGGCACGAATAGATCAGAGATTGTGATAGTCATAGGGTGGGGGCATTGAGGCGTCGAAGATGTGTTGTACTCTAGAATAAATTAAGATAAAGGAATCACTGCTTGTCCATTCTTACCTTGTACCCGTCTGGTACTAATAATTATAACGTAGTAAGTAAATCATTACGTCAGTGGTGGCAGCGCACTACGGATCTTCACGCCTGGAAAAAAACATACGAAGAGACAGGTGAATGCCAGTGCAGACCCGTGCAGAGAAAACAAGAATGGCAAACGCACAAGACCAATATCTCCCAAATTGGGAAATGGGCGACGACGAGAAAGACCGGAAAATTCTCGAATTGGAGGAGCAAGTGCGGCGCCTACAAGCACGCGCCGACGCCGCTCCGTCGAGAAGGAACCCGGTCGACGTCGACAACCCCGACAGCGAAACCGACGCCTCAAACATCGACGAACAGCCTGCCGCTCCGAGCCCCGTGGTGACACAGGGAACGCAGCAGGACAAGCCCCCACCCCGTGCCCTGGTTGTAAAGACGCCTCGAGTCAAAAATTCACTTTCATACCTCGACGGCGCAAATGTAAAAGACCTCGAATGTCTGTCCATAATTCCCGCGACCGACATCCTGAAATACTTGGGTCTGCGGATGAGAAGTGACGAGTGGGCAAACAGAGAACACTATGAAACTTTTAAGGAACTATTCCTAAGATACTTCTTAGTAAGCCGAAGTGTGACTGGAGCATTGAGTGAAAATGCCCATTACAAGAAATATAAGTTGCCGGATCCGACCAAGAAGACGGCGATTCGTCGATTTTACTCGAAGAGAAGAAGGAGAACCCCCTCCTTCCTTGCCTTCTGCCATGAAGTTCTTCAGGACCACCTCCTTAAAACAGCTAAGTACTTGTAATCTGTATCCAGTGAGTAATGGGACAATTATTAAAAGAAATTGAGGTCGGTGGACGCCGCCATTTTATTTTGTAGCTATGCTTTGACTCAGCCAACCCGCCTATGAGGGGTGTGGCGCCTAATAAGTTGATAAAAGTAGAATTTCTGTACCCATTACTAACATGGATAATTTGTACTAATAGCTATAAGCAGTAATAAACTCCATTTTTGTTATAATTTGAGTAATATAAAGAAATTGCATTGGAAGTGTGTTCCATTTATTTGTATTAATACCTAAATTGAATTTTAAAAACGCGAATGTATTGATTTTAATTGAGAATATTTAATGTACGTGTAAAATCATTGTTATATTAATTTCTTAAAGCGTAAGAAATTGAGTGTTAAGATTGCGCCTGTTTTCAAGGTCTTTCTTTTTTTGTTTGTTTTTTTTTATCCGCGGGAGTAATGTTTTAGCGAAAGAAAGACATAAATGACAGATTGTTCTTTTAATGTTGTTATGATGAAGAGATTAACATTACGATACATGTGTGGCATGCTTATTTTTGAAAAATAAGAAATTTTGTGATATTATTTAGAGATGAGTTTATTTCACGCTATGCAGGTGAAAGTAAGAGTAAATTAGAGGAATTTGTGCTGTCCTAGAATAGGGAAGGTTTTTCAGTGTCACCCAAACGTAGCTTCAAGGGAGTAGAATGTTTGTTTGTTTGTTAGAATGGGACCTAGGACTGGTGAGGCAGTCTGTGACCGCGCGGCCCACCCGAGATTTCACCTTTACTCTTCTTCAGAGAGACCGGGAAAGGAAAACCAACATGTTGTAAATAAAAGGGAATTTTACAGAAAGGGGATGATTGTTTTGAAAGTGATATAGCGAATGAGTATGAATGACTTGGGGTATAATGGGGGGGTTGCTCTAGGGGGTGAAATTGCGGAAAGCACCATTAGGAAACATGATTGGGGAGTCTCTGCGAGGGTCGTTCCCCTGCTCTGCCAGGTCCTTCTGCATGCCATATCAGAGTGTATTTATGGGAGGTGATGCGCTGTTGCAATATCTAGTGAGGGATATGTTTGAGAAAGTGATTCTCCACCTGCCCAGATATGGTTGAGATGCCAAGTTTGTTTTATTTTTGTTTTGTCCCCTACTCCGCCATTGAGATTATTATTCGATTTCCGAGAGATTCCAAGATAGATGTTACGTGATAAAGGACATGAATCTATGAATGATTCTTTATTTTCTTTGCTAGCTGCAGTATATACATTATTTGTCTGAAGAGATATGTTAGATTGTTAAAATAAAACTTTGCGAGTTTTAGCCATGATAATGTTTTATCAAAATTATTTCAGCTTGGTCATAAAGAAAGAGTGAGAGCTGACACGAAATGACAACAAGAATGTTACACAGCCGTTTCCCGTATTTGAGAGAGCAGAAGTTGATCCAGAAGCCAAAAGAACAGGGGAAAAAACAGCGCCCACATGCGCAACCCCCGTAAAAGCAGACAGAATAGTTATAAGTCGAACTTCTCCCTGTTCTGAAGGAAATTCTGTTGTTTAGTAATTTAAATAAGTTAAATTCGAGATAGTAAAAGAATATATATATTTTCTGTTTGAATTGTTCATGTACAACTCCTTACGAGATTTTGAAACTTAAGCAAAATGCATTCTTTACTGTTGCTAATGAAATATACTTTTTGTTTTTATTATTGCATACACAGAGATAGACTTTTTATATTCTTTGATACCCGTTTTTGTTATATAGTTCTTTTTGTATTGAAGAAATCTTTAAAATCTTACTTAAAGAGTTTTGAAAAGATTATCTAGAGATAACTATGGTTAATCCCTATCATTTTCATGAATTTTAGATTACAATTGAGCTAATTAAAGATAATTGAGATTATTAGAGATTATTTGCTGAGTTTTAAATTTAAAACTAATGATATTTAAGTCATTATAAGACGTCTGTTAAGAAAAAGATATTTGTACTTTTGTTGATAGTAGTAGGGATAGTGTCACATATGATTTTAATCTTTTGTTTTAATTTCATCAGAGTGGGTGCGCTCCGACTCAACCCTCTGATTTATAGCAAGAAAAGAATTGTCATTATAGACGAGGATGTGTATGCTGTTACATTAAAGTCCTTATCAAGATTAAACAGAAAGGAATGGATTTATGCTTCGACAGTTCTGCAGTTGTACACTAAGTTCTTTTTGCTTTTGTTTTTGTTAATGAGGGAACGAGAATAGCCGCTGACAATAAACGTAAAACTCTATCGATAGTCATTCCTAAAGTTTGTTCACTTCCATTTGTTTATTATTTTATTTTTAGAAATACTCTGCGATGATTTTTTTATTTTCAGTACAAGTAAAAGAAAGAGGCCCGTCTCAGCTGACACATGGGTGGAAACCGCAACAGTGGTAGAGGTGGAGGTGTATGTTTATATGTTAAAAATTATTTGAAGGCCACTGAACTAAATCTTGAAACTGAGAAGCACGAAGGAGTGGAAGATAAATGGATCTCTGTCCAACATAAAAAGTTTCCTTCTATTATCATAGGCTGCGTGTACCGCCACCCCAAAGCCTCGGTAACCTCTTTTAGCTATATTTTGGACGTTTTTAAGGAGATAATTTTAAAAAACAAACCAGTTTTTATATATGGCGATTTTAATGATGATCAACTAAAAAGAGAAAATAAAATGAGTAGACTTATTAAGAATTTAAATCTAGAACAGATTATAAATAAACCAACTAGAATCACTCCCACTTCAGTTTCCCAAATCGATCTAGTAATAACAAACTCCAAACATATGATAACTAAGTGTGACGTAATGCCAAGCCCTATAGCAGACCACGAGGAAATTGTAACGTCCCTAAATATTCGCAAACCAAAGAGACAACCAATCTTTAAAACATTCAGATGCTTAAGAAATTATTCACAAGAATTACTTTGTAGTTTACTTATGAATGAAGTACATAAATTAAATGAAATTCTATATACCGATAATATTAATACACAAGTAAATATTTTAACCAGTGTCTTATCATCATGTATAGATCGATGTGCACCACTCGTGACAAGAGAAATATTTCGTCCCCCCGCTCCTTGGATAACAGATGACATAAAAAACATTATGAAAGAAAGAGACAAACTACAAAATGAAGTAAAACTACAAAGAGATAATATCCCTTTAAGAGAAAAGTTTACAGAGCATAAGAAACAAGTAAAATCATTATTAAGTAACAGTAAGAAACAGTATTACAAAAATGAATTTCAAAACGCTAAAGGCAATATCTCTGATACATGGAAAATTGCTAAAACCATGCTTTCCAATAACTGTAATAAAAGTAGTAACATATCAATTATACCCGATGAGGTAGATGTAAGTGCTAAAGCAGAAGAGTTCAATAATTTTTTCGCTGAAGTGGGGAAAAAAACCTTTGAAAAAACAAAAAAAGAAATAATAAATGAAATCAATAATAGTAATGGTGGTAATAATAATGATGATGGTAGTAGTAATAATAATAGGAATGTTGATAATGGTGTAAATAATAATGATGGTGGTAATAATGGTAATGATAATAGTGATGATGGTAGTAATAATAATAATAATGTTCAAGAACATAGTGCATTCAATAGAAGTAATGATGTCTTTAACCCTACTACAGTAGATTGTAATACAGTAATCTTAGTAATAAAAAATCTGAAAGACTCTAATGCATATGGATCAGATGGAATTTGTTTTCGTTTTATTAGAGATTCATTATTTGTAATAGCTTATTATCTGACGGTAATAATCAATACTTCCATAGTTACCAATATCTACCCAGATTTATGGAAAAATCCCCATGTAATTCCTGGTTTTAAAAATGGAAATCCTGACGACGTCTCTAACTATAGACCAATCTCTTTACTACCAATTTTATCAAAGATACTTGAAAAGATTGTTGCAAATCAGTTAAGTGAGTTTCTTGAAAAAAATAAACTTATTGCAAAAAGTCAACACGGTTTCAGGCCAAAATTATCAACTGAAACTGCCTTATTGAAAATATCAGATGAAATATACAAAAATATAGATAATAAGAAAATATCATTGCTACTACTACTCGATCTTTCTAAAGCTTTTGATAGTGTACACCATACCATTCTATTAGAAAAATGCAAAAAAATGAACATTGACCCAAGCTGGTTCGAGAACTATTTAAAAAACCGCTACCAGTCAGTCAGAATAAAAGATGTAGTCTCAAGTCGCAAGAAGGTATTGTTTGGGGTCCCTCAGGGATCGATCCTAGGACCTATACTTTTTCTAATATATGTAAATGATCTAGTAAAATATTTACCTAACTGTTATGTCATTCAATATGCTGACGATACTCAAATCTTAATTGAAGGAGAAATTAATGATTTAGAAAATATTATTCGTAGAGCAGAAGAAATTTTGTATATGGCTAAACGTTACTTTCTAAAAAATGGTCTGTTACTTAATGAAACTAAAACCCAATCTATTCTTATCGGATCCAGACAATTATTATCAGAAGTTGATGACAATCTTCATATTAATCTTAACGGTAATATCATTAAGCCAATGAACTCGATAAAGAACCTAGGTGTCTATTTTGACCGTTACATGAATTTTGAAATGCATATAGATGAAATTTATAAAAAAGTAATGGGTACTCTAATATATCTAAATAGGGTAAAAGACTCATTTGAAACATCAACTCGTATAATAATTGTCCAGTCCTTAGCTATGAGTTTAATTAATTACTGTCTCAAAGTTTGGGGATGTACAAATAAGACTCAATTACAAAGAATACAAAAGTTACAAAACTTTGCAGCACGAGTGGCTGTTGGCAATGTAAGAAAATACGAGCACATCTCTCCTGTTTTAAAAGATCTAGAATGGATAAAGATTAGAGATAAATATGTTTTTGATATATGTACCTTTGTTTTTAATATACTAAGAAACAATCTTCCTGATTGCTTGTATAATTTTTCTACAGTAAGCTCAGTTACCGGGTTAACTACCCGTCAAGGGGAAGATTTATTAGTACGAAGGTCTAAAACTGATATTGGCTCAAGAGATATAAACATTCGTGGACCTCATTTATATAATCAGCTTCCCAGAGAACTAAAAAATGCTGGTTCAGTGTATACTTTTAAATATAATCTTAAGAAGTTACTCTTAAAGGAAGATTTTACTTGTAAATTTTAATTGTACACCCATATTTGAATACCCAATGTATGTTGGAAATAAAGTCTTATTATTATTATTATTATTACTCTCTCTCTCTCTCTCTCTCTCTCTCTCTCTCTCTCCTCTCTCTCTCTGACAGAGGATCCTTCCGATACTACAAGAATGTAGCCGTCATTGATTCTTTTTTTGTTTTTTTTCCAGCGAAGCTAGGCGATAATTGTGCCTACATTTTATTGCAGTTGATAGATTGTTGCATGCTGTTATTGCATAAATACTGATAAGACATCGGTAGTACCGCCATTTGCATAAATATTTTTGCCACATGTCGCAACTGTTTAGAGAATAAATAGAACTCCCATTGACAAATTGTGGAGCCAGCGAGTTGCCACTTGTGCTCTATATATATACATAGATTATGACAGCAGGAATTTAAATAGTAAAAGAGACTGTGTTAGAATGAGCATTACTATGAAGTATAAGTATAGAACTCTGTTCTTACTTCTGAATGCCAGTCTCCATTGTATATATATTGATATTTCTGATTTAGTATATTTATTTTTATTGTTTATTATTCTTATTTTGATCATGATTATTAGTAATGTTATTATTATGTTGACTGATATTGTTGCTATCTCTCAATGGCCTGTTGCTAACTATTATTTTTGAAATGAAATCAGCAGTAACCTGATGATTTGTATCTTTTAACTGAATTCATACTTGATGGTATTGCAGCCACTGCTAATAAGAATATTTCTTTAGTGGCTTTTCTCAGCATTTAATGATTGTTCTTTTTGACATTTATAGTAGAGTAATGCTATGTAGCAGTTGCTAAGCCCTAAGTATCTTGGAATAATAATCTAGTTGTGTAGACACATACCTTCCATTACCACCCTATTCCTAGGCAGCCCCGACCTGCAAGTTCTAAAAGTCTTTAGATTTTGTCCGCTCAGACAAGTCCCTGTTGCCCATTGAATAGAGATTGCAATCACTTGCAGTTGCAGGGGAGGCAAAGTATAGCCTCGATTACCAACGTATGGCCATTGTTGGTACCCTGAAGTCATAGGGAACCTTTCTTACAACTGTAGTAGTGACATAGGTTCAAATTTTCATCCCGAGGTCTGCTTCGAGGTCTGCTTCGAAGGTACGTGTGGATTGCCGTACGGAAGAGAAATCGCTGTGACGTTGCAGGTCTCCTGCGTGGTGGTCTTAGTCAAGATCGGCCGAGGGCGGGACGAGAAAGCCAGGCTGGAAGGATTAGAAAGGTGCATCGATCGCTTCCTCTTTGTCTTGCCTATCTTGGAAATGGAGATAATTTATGGTAACAAACCTGGGCCTGCAGCGAGGACGGCGGGGGAGTGAAAAAATGAAATCCCAGAGAGAAACCGTGGAATCGCGCCTAGCAAGAATTCATGAGCAAGGGACAGAGAAAACAAAGTCCTAAAAACACTCTAAAAAGCCATGTAAACGAATTAATGAAATCCCAGAGAGAAAGAAGGGTATTTAAAAATCCCTTATTAGTTGTTGGAAAGAACAACCCACGCTTTAGAACTGAAAAAAAAAAATGGGAAAGAAAAGGTCCCCTTTTATTACTTGTTTTACCTAGTTTTAAGATAATTTTAAGCGACAACTCAGAGACTCCCTTAAAGATAGTTTTGAATAAGTGCCATTGATAAATTGTATGATTTGCACTAAGAGTAATAAGTTGTTTTTCTGCTTAAATAATATTAGTGTTTTGTTTTAGCATTATTATTATTTGAATTATGATTTAATCTTTGTGTCCATAAAGTTCTCATATTAATTGGTCTCTGAATAGTAATTGCATATTGAAATAGTAAATGTTTTGACTTTACACACAGTAAAACATGTTTTGTTTCAGGAGTAGTTTTTAAGGCCAAATTTTAAAATAAATTAATGCCCATAGTAACAATAGGAGTAGAAATTATAAGATAAGGTTTCTTAGAGAAATTACCATTGATGTTATGGTCTAGCGCGTTTTAAATGTTTTTTTTACATGCTAATACTCTACTTAATTTGTTTGCTAATGTTCTATATGATTTATATTTTTACTGTAACTAACTAAATTTTGTCTTTTAAAGAAAGGAGAGAAGTAGATGAATTAACGTTATGATCTAAACTGACTTTTGATCTTAATTAATGTTTGTTATTAGTTAACACACTGAAATCATAGTGATTAAGGTTATTTTTGTTTAAATATAAGAATATGTTTGTATTAAAGATTTCCCACAAGGAAATAGACTCTGCATGCTCTAGTTGTCTGTAGAAGTACTATATATATGTTATGTTTGTGTAATTTGTTTAGAGTTCATAGAAATAGGATTTCTTAGATAATAGCTTAAATAATTCGGCCCCGTTTTTATTGTAACAAATGTTAGTTAAGATGATGAAACTGAAATAAGAGATATTTCAGTGTAGTGGGGAGGGATGTCGCATGACTAAAGTCTTGCTACAGGTCAAAGGTGAAATTGAACGCTCTCTCAAGTGTTTTTGCTGGGATAAGGCCAATATTAAAAGGGTCGTGGAGATCAGCTCCCGGCGCCAAAGTGCCTCAAGAAGGTGTGAGAAACCCAAACAAATCCTATATTCCCAAATACCACACACGAGCATTTGACCTATATGTATGTAATGACTTGGGGAGATACCCAATGGCAATAGACAATTGCCACCCTCTCCTTTGCAATAGGCTTGTTGAAATAGCTCCTCCCAAAAATAGGAGGGATTCCACTTCGAACCTGGAGTTGATTTGCAGGACTGGATGTCACTTGAGTTCATTGGCAGGACTGGATGTCAAGCCACGCCCTGCCCTTGGGGTATTTCAAGAACCACCCAGGGCAGACACAGTGAGTTAGAGACCGGGCCTTGCCAACAGCAGACTTAACACAGTACAGCTTAGCTAGCCTCCCCCTTTTGGGGTGGGACTCAGGAATTAGTTGTGACAGGAACTGTAGTAATAGGAGCTCTGAGTACATAGATGTTAAATAAGAATAAAGCAATATAAAGAAGATGTTTTTCACCAACCACGCTACCATAATTATAAAATAGAAAACTCACGAAATATTTGGTGTCCTCAGGTGGAACAGTAACCCCACTATACTACAAAACGGGTGACAAGCAGTGAGATAACCCAGTCATCCTACAATTTGGTGACACTCGGAGGGACACTATCTTACAAATTGGTGTCATTAGATGGGATAACAAATCCTACATCAGTTAGTTATACGACATTATTATTATTATTATTATTATTATTATTATTATTATTATTATTATTATTATTATTATTATTATTATTATTATTATTATTATTATTATTATTATTATTATTATTATTATTATTATTATTATTATTATTATTATTATTATTATTATTATTATTATTATTATTATTATTATTATTATTATTATTATTACAACTACTACTACTACTACCATCTCTTTCAGAAGATAGTAGTGCAGTAGCAATTATATCATTTAAATTCTCTCCCAACATTTTCTTGTGATCCCCCTTTTTTAAGAAATTGTAGCTTCCAAATCTCTCTTTCCCATCTAGCTTTATTTCCTATCTGTTTATCTAGCTCTTCTCTTTTCCACCCTTGTGTTTTATTACTCTTATCTATTTTTCTATTTTTTAATATTGTCTATCCTCAGTACTTTTCATTTCGGAATATTAAGTATTTCAACTCAAAAATTAATTATCTGACAAATCCGGTAGATTATCAAGACCTTCCTGAAGAATTTTTCTATTATCACTATTCTAAGAATATATTGCATCGTCTGCAAATATATTCAATAATGTATTTGTTAATGCAAAGTTTGGAAGAAGATTATGAATCGAGGATAAAAAAAAACATTCATAAGAAAAAAAAAATGCTCAAAGTTGCATAAGAGAGTAACAGGAAAAGTGTTTCTTTTTCTCAGTTGTAATTCTTTGAACAATAAAAAAAAAGTTTTCTAAATCAAGAAAATAAGCTCTCACTGACAAATTACAGAACAAAATAATGACTTAAGTTCACGTCTTAAAAGAGTGATAAAATACGTTTTCTGTCAGTTGTTGTTCATAGAAAACGTTCCTAGATACATTAAAGAGCGTTTATTCCTAACTGCAACGTTAGAAACGTTTTGATAGTTTTATTTTTCTAATGGATATCTAAATATACTAACTTTGGTGTACACTTTCAATGGAGTTCATCATTATTCGTCTGAGTTCTAATTCATCATTTTAAATTGCCATTCCCGTCATTTCTAAATATTCTTCTTAATTCAATATGACAAATGTGTTTGTTTCATTTGCTTTTCTTGTAACTGTCAATGTTTTTGAGTTGTTTTGCCTCTACTCAGCGTCTGCCTTCATTTATTTATATGCTGTAGTCACCCCTTCTCCCGCTTATTTCGCGTAAAGATTCCTGGTAAGGGTTTCTTTCTAAATAATATCGAGGTGTATATATATATATATATATATATATATATATATATATATATATATATATATATATATATATATATATATATATATATATATATATATATATATATATATATATATATATATATATATATATTCCTTTTCAATGAGACGTTGTTTATATTAATAAATAGAAACCAAAATGCTGTTGAGTTCCTCTTAATCTTTCGCTGGCGTTCAGCTTACTTAGCCTCGCAGGACGTATTTTGGTGTCGGTGTCTTCAAATTTCCTTCATATGTATATATATATATATATATATATATATATATATATATATATATATATATATATATATATATATATATATATATATATATATATATACACACACAGTGTATATTCTTTTGCATATATGTATTTGAACGTTTGTGTATATATGTATATGTTTATGTGTATGTATGTGAATGTATGCATGCATATGTTTGTGTATGTATTTGTGTATGTGTGCATGCATGTGTATATGTATGTATGCATATATATACATGTATATATGCATACATAAGTATGTGTATGTTGTGTATATGTATGTATATATGTGTGCATATGTGTGTATATATTTACCTAATTGTATTTACCTAATTGTGTTTACTGGAAAGAGCCCAAAGCTCATATCTTCCCGTCTCCTTATTGGTTCCATTTTCTACTGAGTGATACTTATCATACCTGTCCTTAAAAGTATGGATTGAGATAGCATTAACTACCTCCTTGCTTAGCGAATTCCAATTATCAACTACTCTTACACTGAAAATGTATTTCCTTACATCCTGCAAAGAAGTTTTCTTACTAAGCTTCAAACTATAACCTCTAGTTCTAGAGCCTGCCATATCAAAATATCGAACCCTATCCACTCTATCATAACCATAAAGGAATTTAAAGACAGTTACCATATTCCCTCTCAATCTTCTAGCTTCGAGTGATGGTAAGTCTAATTCCCTCATCCTCTCATCATAACTGAGATTACGTATTTCTGGCACCAGTTTCGTGGCATGTCTTTGAACTTTTTCAAGCTTAGCTATGTGCTTTTTCAAGTGCGGATTCCAAAAGGGGGCTGCATATTCGAGTTTTGGCCTCACATAGGTTACATTAATATTTCTGAACATTTCCTTGTCCATGTGCCTGAAGGCTACCCTTACATTTGATAAGAATGCATATGCTGCCCTTACTATGCTATTTATATGTATTTCTGGAGACAAATCTGCCAGTATGTTTACTCCTAGATCTCTCTCATTTTCTGTCTCTTGAAGTTGTACTCCAGCCACCGAGTAGTCAAGCTTGGGCCTTCTTGCACTTGTACCCATTCTCATTACCTTACATTTTGAAGTACTGAATTTCATTAGCCACTTTTCTGACCACTCATGCAGACTATTTAGATCCTCCTGAAGTTCTCTACCATTGTTCTCGTTGTTTACTTTCTTCACAATCTTTGCATCATCTGCAAACATATTCATGAATTAATTTACAGACTCTGGTAGGTCATTTACATATACAAGGAACAAAAGTGGCCCTAAAACTGAACCCTGTGGAACTCCACTACTAACTCTTCTCCACTCAGACACTGAGTGTCTTACTCTAACCCTTGTTCCCTTCCTTCTAAGTAAGTTTTTATCCATTCCAAGACATTTCCACCTATTCTAGCCATTGATTGCAGCTTCCTAATAAGTTTCCCATGTGGAACAGTGTCAAACGCTTTCTGGAAGTCTAGGAATATGCAATCTGCCCAGCCCTCTCTTTACTGTAAGATTCGACTTACCTCAACATAAAATTCCAATAAGTTTTTTACTGTTGATCTACCTTCTCTGAAGCCATGTTGCCTCACTAACAAAAAGTTGAAGTATTCCAAGTGAAGAGAGATATGTTTCCTTATTAGTTTCTCCATAACTTTGCAAACTATGCTGGTCAAGGAAACTGGTCTATAGTTCAGAGCTGTATCCCTCCTTCCCTTTTTGAAGATAGGTATGACATTTGCTTGTTTCCAGCATCTTGGAATCTCCCCTGACTCCAGTGACTTTTTAAATATGATAATTAGTGCCACTGATATTGAGTTTGCACATTTTTTAAGTACATGAGGGGATATATCATTAGGACCTGTAGCTTTATGAACATCTAAATCCATCAGCGCTTTGCATACCTCTGTGGCTGTAAAATTGATGTTCTCTAATACCAGCCCTTGAGCTTCTATCTCTGCAATCAGAGGGGGTGGGGTATTTTCTACTGTAAATACTGACTGAAACTCCTTGTTCAGTTCTTTGCAGATCTCTTCATCCGTCTCAGTGATGCTTCAATCCGCTCTCTTTAGCCTTAAAATCTGTTTTTTTACCTTCAGTTTTCCTCTGATAAAGCTGTGGAAAAGCTCGGGATTTTCTTTAGCCTTCCTGGTGATGTCACTCTCATAGTCTCTCTCTGCCTCTCTCCTTTTACTTAGGTAGTCATTTCTTGCTCTTTTGTAGGTTTGCCAGGCATTTATGTTTTTTCTCCTCCTATACCTTTTCCAGCATTTGTCTCTCCATTCCTTAGCTCTTTTACACCCATTATCGAACCATTTCTCTCTGGCATGAATTACACCTACTTTGGTGACAGGTATGCAGCAATCTACTATCTTCCCATATTTCTCACAAAAGATGTCATACATTTCTTGTGCAGATTTGTTGTAAAATAAGGTTCTCCAGTCAATAACTGCAAAAAGCTCACTCATTTTGATGTAATCTCCTTTCAGATAGTTCCTCCTCATGTCCTCAGTGCCTCTACTCTCAGGAAGAATATCTTCAATGATATACTCCACCAACAACACACAGTGGTCACTCTTTCCAATTGGTGGTTCATACTCAATTTTTTCAATATCCAACACATTATCTGTGAATACTAGATCAAGTAGTGATGGCTCATCCCCACCCCTGGCCCTCGTTGGTTTCTTTACATGTTGGTGTAGGAAATTCCCTTGTACGCAATCTAGGAATATTGCCCGATTGACTCCTCACCACTCTGTGGGTCAAGATTTATCCAATCTATTTCTTTATGATTAAAATCTCCCATAATCAAAATCCTACATTTTCTCTCCCGTGCCATGTTAACAACTGAGTTTATGACTTCAATAGTACCTATATGACTTTCCTCATTAACTTCTAGCCTATTCTGGTTCCTTGGTGGGTTATATACAACAGTTATTAATTTGCTCTCTGACCCAGTATTTATGCGAGCAACAAGAAATTCCTTGAACTCACTTTCTATAGCCAAGTTTATTTCTTCAACTTGAATCCTTTCACTTATGAGCAGTGCTATTCCTCCACCAGTCCTCTCAGATCTTTCAACCCTTAATATTCTGAAACCCTTAGGAAAAACTGTGACACTGTTTATGTCCTCACTCAACTTAGTCTCTGTAATTGCTACTATATCTGCCTTACTGTTGTGAATCCTATCTTTTAATTCTCCTGCCTTACCAGCTAATCCATCAGCATTTATGTTTAACAATCTGAATGAGGGCCCATCCCCTGGTCTTCTGTCATTATCTTCTTTATCTCCCCTTTGTCTGGAAGAACTCTGAAATGAAAATTTTTCTTCTCTTCTTCATTTCTTTCCTCATTTATATTTCTTGCCTCTTGCAACAAGTTTTTGATCTTTCCCATCTCTTCCAGTGTTCTGTATCGTCTAATGAACACTTCTTTGAATTCTTGAATGTCTATTAGACTTTTTTTTTTCTCAACAATATTTCCCTACATGTTTCCCCTCTCTCAAAGGTTACTTTTGTTGGTCTCGGCTTTCCTTCCCTCTAATATTTGCCTAGTTGGTGTATGTTTACAATATCCTCAGGACCACAAACTACTCCAAGCTTTCTTATCAGGTCTACAACCCTAGCTTTATTTTCTATAAGTCTCCCCTGCCATGTTGGCTCCTGGGATTTGCTTATGCCTGAGATTACCACTGTCTTCTCTTTATCAAGTGCCTGTTTGATAAGTGGGTTTGCCCTTTCCATCACAACGTCTTTCATTTTTTTCGATTACTGTCCCTTTATAGTCAACTGTTTGTATGTTTTCCAGTGCCACCACCTTTACAGCCTCTTTTACTGCCACATTCCCCTTTAGTGCATCAGCAAAGGAAGTTTTCATGGCATCATTTTCCATATTCAGCTCCTGGAACTCTTTTCTAAACTGTTCAATGTTTTTCTTAATCTGGTCATTCCAAGCTGCAATCTCGTCTCTCTCAGAAGAGAGCAATGAACTAACATCTAATTCCTTTAGGTTGTCATTTAGCTGTTTGTTTTTATCTTCTTGTTTAGAAATTCTAGTTTCTAGTTCACTCTTTTCCCCTTCCAGCTTCTTTATTCTTTTTTTCTAGTTCCTTTCTCTCCTGCCCTTGTGCTTTATTTGCTTCCTCCAAAAATCTTATTTCCTCTTTGAGTGCTTCTTTCTCTTTCATTCCTCTATCCATATTCCGAATTTTATCATCAAAGCTTATAACCATTGCCTCTAAATCCTTGATTTTCTGTTTTAGTCTCCTAATAGCTACCCCTCCTCCCGACCCATGGGTGGGAGAGGTTTGGGAGAGAGATGGCCTCATTTTTAATGTTCTCCCTCTCACAGAATATAGAAAGAAGAGAAAGATAAAAAAAAGAGAGAAAAACTTTTATTTAAGCTTCACACAGAATTTTTACATCTCCATATAAGTGCTATTTAGTGACTCAATTTATCTCTTTTCTGGTAACACATATCTTAACTTAAAAATTTGACTATGGTAATTTGAGGATAAAAAGAAAAAGAAAAAAATGCAACAAAAACAAAGTCAAACCTGAAGGAAAATTCGAATTTGTGTCTGAGGAGGCACCCACCTGTTTCTGCTATATATTCTTCTTAACTGATAAACTCACTTGCTAACCAAGATATGTTATCACAGGATCAGACTTTACATTTAACTCAATATATATACAAAATAGAAAAAAATAGCAAAAGAGAAACCTAAAAGAAAAGAAAAAAAAAATTAAGAAAATAAGACAGCTGTACTACTTGGCAACTTAACTCAGTACTGTTGACAGGTGTATTTTTGGTATTTATTTAATTATTCAATTATTTCGTGTATCAAAACTTGCTATCAAATTAATATAAATGGGAAGGATACTGATTTTAACAATATATGGTTATGTATGCATGTATATGTGTATATATGTATATATATGTATATGTGTATGTGTGTATGTATATGTATGCATGTGTGTGCATATGTATGTATGTATGTATATGCATATATGTAAATACATATGTATGTATAATTTTATATATATATATATATATATATATATATATATATATATATATATATATATATATATATATATATATATATATATATATATATATATATATATATATATATATATATATATATATATATATATATATATATATATATATATATATATATATATATATATATATATATATATATATATGTATGTATGTATGTATGCATGTACGCTATATGTATATATTTGTATGCATATGTATGTGTGTGTGTATATATATATATATATATATATAGATATATATATATATATATATATATATATATATATATATATATATATATATATATATATATATATATATATATATATATATATATATATATATATATATATATATATATATATATATATATATATATATATATATATATATATATATATACATACATATATATATATATATATATATATATATATATATATATATATATATATATATATATATATATATATATATATATATATATATATATATATATATATATATATATATTCCGGTTTTACGTCACGGACTCCCTTTTCTACCAAGGGCTAGGACGGTTGCCTTCTTGCGAAGGACTTGCTTTTGCAGATGTAATCGTTACACTGAGTGCATGCCTATGCTAACCTCAGACCGTGACGGGGCGCGAACTCTCGACCTGATGCTCCAGAGTCGCGGACTCTACCGCTTGAACCACGGTGACTACGTATATATATATATATATATATATATATATATATATATATATATATATATATATATATATATATATATATATATATATATATATATGCATATATACATACATGCATACATACATACATATATATATATATATATATATATATATATATATATATATATATATATATATATATATATATATATATATATATATATATATATATATATATATATATATATATATATATATA
>JAXCGZ010019626.1:32500-37500 GCA_037179515.1 Halocaridina rubra
GGCTAGCCCCCTCCCGGAGGGCGCCTGGGGGCTAGCCCCCTCCCGGAGGGCGCCTCGGGGCTAGCCCCCTCCCGGAGGGCGCCTCGGGGCTAGCCCCCTCCCGGAGGGCGCCTCGGGGCTAGCCCCCTCCCGGAGGGCGCCTCGGGGCTAGCCCCCTCCCGGAGGGCGCCTCGGGGCTAGCCCCCTCCCGGAGGGCGCCTCGGGGCTAGCCCCCTCCCGGAGGGCGCCTCGGGGCTAGCCCCCTCCTGGAGGGCGCCTCGGGGCTAGCCCCCTCCCGGAGGGCAGCCTCGGGGCATAGCCCCCTTCCCGGAGGGCGCCTCGGGGCTAGCCCCCTCCCGGAGGGCGCCTCGGGGCTAGCCCCCTCCCGGAGGGCGCCTCGGGGCTAGCCCCCTCCCAGAGGGCGCCTCGGGGCTAGCCCCCTCCCGGAGGGCGCCTCGGGGCTAGCCCCCTCCCGGAGGGCGCCTCGGGGCTAGCCCCCTCCCGGAGGGCGCCTCGGGGCTAGCCCCCTCCCGGAGGGCGCCTCGGGGCTAGCCCCCTCCCGGAGGGCGCCTCGGGGCTAGCCCCCTCCCGGAGGGCGCCTCGGGGCTAGCCCCCTCCCGGAGGGCGCCTCGGGGCTAGCCCCCTCCCGGAGGGCGCCTCGGGGCTAGCCCCCTCCCGGAGGGCGCCTCGGGGCAACTCCCCTCCCGGGGGGCGCCTTGGGGCATGACCCCTCCCGGTTGACGCCTCGGGGCATGCACCCTCCCGCGGGGCGCCTTGGGGCAAGCCCCCTCCCGGGGGTGCCTCATGGCAAGCCCCCTCCCAGGGGGCGCCTCGGGGCAAGCCCCCTCCCGGGGGGTGCCTCGGGGCAAGCCCCCTCCCGGAGGGCGCCTCGGGGCTAGCCCCCTCCCGGAGGGCGCCGCGGGGCTAGCCCCCTCCCGGAGGGCGCCTCGGGGCTAGCCCCCTCCCGGAGGGCGCCGCGGGGCTAGCCCCCTCCCGGAGGGCGCCTCGGGGCTAGCCCCCTCCCGGAGGGCGCCTCGGGGCTAGCCCCCTCCCGGAGGGCGCCTCGGGGCTAGCCCCCTCCCGGAGGGCGCCTCGGGGCTAGCCCCCTCCCGGAGGGCGCCTCGGGGCTAGCCCCCTCCCGGAGGGCGCCTCGGGGCTAGCCCCCTCCCGGAGGGCGCCTCGGGGCTAGCCCCCTCCCGGAGGGCGCCTCGGGGCTAGCCCCCTCCCGGAGGGCGCCTCGGGGCTAGCCCCCTCCCGGAGGGCGCCTCGGGGCTAGCCCCCTCCCGGAAGGCGCCTCGGGGCTAGCCCCCTCCCGGAGGGCGCCTCGGGGCTAGCCCCCTCCCGGAGGGCGCCTCGGGGCTAGCCCCCTCCCGGAGGGCGCCTAGGGGCTAGCCCCCTCCCGGAGGGCGCCTGGGGGCTAGCCCCCTCCCGGAGGGCGCCTCGGGGCTAGCCCCCTCCCGGAGGGCGCCTCGGGGCTAGCCCCCTCCCGGAGGGCGCCTCGGGGCTAGCCCCCTCCCGGAGGGCGCCTCGGGGCTAGCCCCCTCCCGGAGGGCGCCTCGGGGCTAGCCCCCTCCCGGAGGGCGCCTCGGGGCTAGCCCCCTCCCGGAGGGCGCCGCGGGGCTAGCCCCCTCCCGGAGGGCGCCGCGGGGCTAGCCCCCTCCCGGAGGGCGCCTCGGGGCTAGCCCCCTCCCGGAGGGCGCCTCGGGGCTAGCCCCCTCCCGGAGGGCGCCTCGGGGCTAGCCCCCTCCCGGAGGGCGCCTCGGGGCTAGCCCCCTCCCGGAGGGCGCCTCGGGGCTAGCCCCCTCCCGGAGGGCGCCTCGGGGCTAGCCCCCTCCCGGAGGGCGCCTCGGGGCTAGCCCCCTCCCGGAGGGCGCCTCGGGGCTAGCCCCCTCCCGGAGGGCGCCTAGGGGCTAGCCCCCTCCCGGAGGGCGCCTCGGGGCTAGCCCCCTCCCGGAGGGCGCCTCGGGGCTAGCCCCCTCCCGGAGGGCGCCTCGGGGCTAGCCCCCTCCCGGAGGGCGCCTCGGGGCTAGCCCCCTCCCGGAGGGCGCCTGGGGCTAGCCCCCTCCCGGAGGGCGCCTAGGGGCTAGCCCCCTCCCGGAGGGCGCCTCGGGGCTAGCCCCCTCCCGGAGGGCGCCTCGGGGCTAGCCCCCTCCCGGAGGGCGCCTCGGGGCTAGCCCCCTCCCGGAGGGCGCCTCGGGGCTAGCCCCCTCCCGGAGGGCGCCTGGGGGCTAGCCCCCTCCCGGAGGGCGCCTGGGGGCTAGCCCCCTCCCGGAGGGCGCCTCGGGGCTAGCCCCCTCCCGGAGGGCGCCTGCGGGGCTAGCCCCCTCCCGGAGGGCGCCTGCGGGGCTAGCCCCCTCCCGGAGGGCGCCTGCGGGGCTAGCCCCCTCCCGGAGGGCGCCTCGGGGCTAGCCCCCTCCCGGAGGGCGCCTCGGGGCTAGCCCCCTCCCGGAGGGCGCCTCGGGGCTAGCCCCCTCCCGGAGGGCGCCTCGGGGCTAGCCCCCTCCCGGAGGGCGCCTCGGGGCTAGCCCCCTCCCGGAGGGCGCCTCGGGGCTAGCCCCCTCCCGGAGGGCGCCTCGGGGCTAGCCCCCTCCCGGAGGGCGCCTCGGGGCTAGCCCCCTCCCGGAGGGCGCCTCGGGGCTAGCCCCCTCCCGGAGGGCGCCTCGGGGCTAGCCCCCTCCCGGAGGGCGCCTCGGGGCTAGCCCCCTCCCGGAGGGCGCCTCGGGGCTAGCCCCCTCCCGGAGGGCGCCTCGGGGCTAGCCCCCTCCCGGAGGGCGCCTCGGGGCTAGCCCCCTCCCGGAGGGCGCCTCGGGGCTAGCCCCCTCCCGGAGGGCGCCTCGGGGCTAGCCCCCTCCCGGAGGGCGCCTCGGGGCTAGCCCCCTCCCGGAGGGCGCCTCGGGGCTAGCCCCCTCCCGGAGGGCGCCTCGGGGCTAGCCCCCTCCCGGAGGGCGCCTCGGGGCTAGCCCCCTCCCGGAGGGCGCCTCGGGGCTAGCCCCCTCCCGGAGGGCGCCTCGGGGCTAGCCCCCTCCCGGAGGGCGCCTCGGGGCTAGCCCCCTCCCGGAGGGCGCCTCGGGGCTAGCCCCCTCCCGGAGGGCGCCTCGGGGCTAGCCCCCTCCCGGAGGGCGCCTCGGGGCTAGCCCCCTCCCGGAGGGCGCCGCGGGGCTAGCCCCCTCCCGGAGGGCGCCTCGGGGCTAGCCCCCTCCCGGAGGGCGCCTCGGGGCTAGCCCCCTCCCGGAGGGCGCCTCGGGGCTAGCCCCCTCCCGGAGGGCGCCTCGGGGCTAGCCCCCTCCCGGAGGGCGCCTCGGGGCTAGCACCCTCCCGGAGGGCGCCTCGGGGCTAGCCCCCTCCCGGAGGGCGCCTCGGGGCTAGCCCCCTCCCGGAGGGCGCCTCGGGGCTAGCCCCCTCCCGGAGGGCGCCTCGGGGCTAGCCCCCTCCCGGAAGGCGCCTCGGGGCTAGCCCCCTCCCGGAGGGCGCCTCGTGGCTAGCCCCCTCCCGGAGGGCGCCTCGGGGCTAGCCCCCTCCCGGAGGGCGCCTCGGGGCTAGCCCCCTCCCGGAGGGCGCCTCGGGGCTAGCCCCCTCCCGGAGGGCGCCTCGGGGCTAGCCCCCTCCCGGAGGGCGCCTCGGGGCTGGCCCCCTCCCGGAGGGCGCCGCGGGGCTAGCCCCCTCCCGGAGGGCGCCTCGGGGCTAGCCCCCTCCCGGAGGGCGCCTCGGGGCTAGCCCCCTCCCGGAGGGCGCCTAGGGGCTAGCCCCCTCCCGGAGGGCGCCTCGGGGCTAGTCCCCTCCCGGAGGGCGCCTCGGGGCTAGCCCCCTCCCGGAGGGCGCCTCGGGGCTAGCCCCCTCCCGGAGGGCGCCTCGGGGCTAGCCCCCTCCCGGAGGGCGCCTCGGGGCTAGCCCCCTCCCGGAGGGCGCCTCGGGGCTAGCCCCCTCCCGGAGGGCGCCTCGGGGCTAGTCCCCTCCCGGAGGGCGCCTCGGGGCTAGCCCCCTCCCGGAGGGCGCCTCGGGGCTAGCCCCCTCCCGGAGGGCGCCTCGGGGCTGGCCCCCTCCCGGAGGGCGCCTCGGGGCTAACCACCTCCCGGAAGGCGCCTCGGGGCTAGCCCCCTCCCGGAGGGCGCCTCGGGGCTAGCCCCCTCCCGGAGGGCGCCGCGGGGCTAGCCCCCTCCCGGAGGGCGCCTCGGGGCTAGCCTCCTCCCGGAGGGCGCCTCGGGGCGAGCTCCCTCCCGGTGGGCGCCTCTTTGCAGCCCCCCTCCCTTCGGGCACATCGGGGCAAGCCCCCTCCTGGAGGGTGCTAGACGGAGAGCCCCTCGTTGCTAGCCTCCTCCCGGGGGGGGGCTTCGGGGCTAGTCCACTTCCTTAGGGCGCCTCGGGGCTAGCCCCCTTCCGGATTGCGCCTCGGGAGGTTGATCTTTACACTGTTAAAGAAGTTCTCTTTCTTCTTCATTGATCATTATCACTAAGGCCGCTTTCTCACCAAAATGGCATGTCGCACATGCCACGTGCAACGTGCCACTTTGGTGTGAAAGCGGTCTAACAGGACACAGTAATTCTCACGCTTTTTTATGCTTTCAAAATAAATAAGTACATTTACTTAGTAAAATACTAGCTAAGCTATGTTATTTTAAAAAGCAAGTTTATATGACGTATTTCTTTAAGTTTTAGTTTTTGAGGGAATGTTGGTTTCCTGTTTGTGACTTCATATTAAAAATAGTTTGTAATGGTCAAATATCAGTATTTTTAATCAAGATTTTGATCATTTGCTCTGCTCTACTGGAAATGGCATTTACATCAAATTGATGCAAAAATATAGAAAATAATGAGATTAATGATGTTGAAGAGGCATCAATTTTAATGCAATCCATCCAGCTTATGTGTGACGCAATATTAGCGGCCACCCATGTGGTTTACTGTGTTGGTAAGTTTGACAAGACCTCTTTCATCTTTGTATTAAGATGGCAAAGTGTTTATAGCTCACTCCATTATGATATCACATACTGATCTCAATGATCGATTGACGTAATAAGTGTTAT
>JAXCGZ010019627.1:12500-42701 GCA_037179515.1 Halocaridina rubra
GCTGGAAACAAGTGAATGTGGCACCTACCTTCAGAATGGGAAAGAGGGATCAAGATATAAACAATAGGCCTGTTTTCTTGACCAGCAGAGTTTGCACAGTTACGGAGGAACTACTGTGAAAATACATTTCTCTTCACTTGAAATCCATCAACTTTTTGTCATTGAGACAACATGGCTTCAGAGAAGGCAGATCAACAATAACAAACTTATTAGAATTTTATGACGAGGTAAGCCGGATCTTACAGGAAAGAGAGGGCTGGTGGATTGCATATTCCTAGATTTTCAAATGGCATTTGATACGGTCCCACATGGGAGTTTTATTAAGAAGATGCAAGTAATGGTGAGAATATGTAGAAATGTCTTGGAATGGATAAAAACTTACTTAGAAGGAAAGGAGCAGCAGGTCAGAGTAAGACACTCAGTGTCTGAATGGAGAAAGGTTAGTGGGGTCCCACAGAGTTCACTTTTAAGGCACTTGTTTCTTTTGTTCCTTTTGTACCAAACTCATTAAATTCAGTCTTGAATATGTTTGCAGATTATGCACAGACTGTGAAGAAAGTAAGACACGAGAGCAATGGTAGAGAACTTCAGGAAGATCTAAATATTCTGCAAAGAAATAGCTAATGAAATTTAGCACTTTAAAATGAATTATAATGATAGTGGGTACAAGTGCAAGAAGGCCTAAGCTTGGATACTCAATAGCAGGTTCAGAACTTCAAGAAATGGAGAATGAAATAGATCTAGGAGTATATATTTTAGGGAATTGTTTCTGGAAATGCATAAAAATGACATAGTAAGGACATAATATATATTCTTAGCAAAACATAAGGTAGCCTTCAGACACATTTGGAATCCGCACTTGAAATAGCATATAAGTAAGCTAGAAAAAGTTTGCAGATATGCTACAAAACTGGCACCTGAAATATATAATCTCAGTTATTAGGCTGAGGAAATTATACTTACCATTACTCGAAGCAAGGCAAATGAGGGGGTTTTGACAAAGTGGATAGTGATTGGTACTTCGATATGGATGATTCTAGAGCTAGAGGTCATAGTTTGAAACTTCGTAAGCAAACTTCTTTGCCGGATGTTAGGAAGTACGTTTTTAGTGTAAGAATAGTTGATAATTTGAATTCGCTAAGTGAGGCGGTACTTGATGCTAACTCAGGTCATAGTTTTCAGGACAAAAATTATATGTATCATTGAATATAAAAATGGAATCAACCAGGAGACGAGGAGCTACGAGCATCGGGATCTTTGCCGTAACCACAATTAGGTAATTACAATTAAGTGATTTCATATATATATATATATATATATATATATATATATATATATATATATATATATATATATATATATATATATATATATATATATATATAATATATATATATATATAATAATAATAATAATAATAATAATAATAATAAGTATCACTGAGTACAAAAATGGAACCGATCAGGAGACGGAGAGTTACTAGCATATGGCTCTTTCTCGTAAGCATAATTTGGTAATTTCAATGAGGAAATTAAATTTTTTTTTATGATTGTGACACCAGGACGGGCCAAAATAAAATATAAAATAAAACAGCCCTCATCGGGCCTGGGCACGAAGAATACATAAAGTAAAGAGAAACAGAGATGGAGAGTGTAATGACTTGTCAGATGTGAAGAGATAATGAAAGATGTGTGATGAATATCCAAGAATATTCAGCGTAGCTGTAGGCATAGAAAAAGAACCGTAACTGAAGGAAGACTTACATCGAACTGTCCTGGACAGACTTATTTAAGTTCAAAAAACCATCAGCTGTAGCATCGAAACGGGCCAACCTACTACATACATACATAAATACATACATACACACACATACATGCATACTCGGTAGTTAACACTGCATGGGAGAGAAAGTGTAGCATTTTGTGTACGGGAGATTTTAATCAGAGATATTTTGGATAAATCTTGACCTGTACACTTGGGAGGACCATTGGGGAAAGATTCCTAGACTTTGTACAAGGGAGTTCCCTACACCAACATGTACTGAAACCAACGAGAGCCAGGAGTGGGGATGAGCCATCACTGCTTGATCTAGTGTTCACAGATAAGGTGTTGGATATTGAAAAAGATGAGTAAGAACAACCAATTGCAAAAGGTGACCACTGTGTATTGTTGATGGAATATATCACTGAAAATGTTATGGCAGAAAGTAGAGGTACTGAGAAGAGCACGAGGAGCAACTATCCAAAGGGAGATTGCAAAAAAATTAATCAACTTTTTGCAGTTATTGACTGGAGAACCTTATTGATGACTCCACTACTGGCTTGAGGGTAGGCACGCCTATTGGTAGTAATGGTTCAGTCAATAACCTTGCACCTCCTGATAGATCTGCTTCTTTCACTCTTCACTATTCTAACATTCGTGGCCTGAACTCTAATCTTTCGTCGTGGAACAGCACTTAGGTACTTCCCTCCCTGACCTCCTCCTTATCTCTGAAACCCATGCTTTCACTGACCCATTTCAAATCTCTCACTATAACCTGTATTCTAGTGTTCGTTCCAAAGGTGGGATCTGTGCCTACTGCAACTCTAACACTCCTATTGCGAGGCTCATGGACCTTGAATCTCCTGACTTTGATGATCTCTGGCTTAAAATCTATCTCTCCACTACCACTATTTTTCTTTGCTTCTGCTACTGTTCTCCAATCTCCACTGACTTTGTATTTTTCTCTGAATGTGTCTCCTCTTGCCATGAGTCCTTGCTATCTTCTCACCCTCATGCTGAAGTTCTCTATATTGGAGAGATCAGTGTTCACCACAGTAAGTGGCTTAATTCTTCTCACACTGCTGTGGGAGGAAGTAAGGCCCTTGCTTTCTCTAATACCCACAATCTGGAGAAAATGATCAAACATCCTACTCATGTTCCTAATCGACACGAACATGCAGCCAACACTCTTCACCTATTTCTTACTTCTAATCCTTAAAACTACTCTTATTCTGTGTTTTCCCTTCTTGGTAAATCTGACCACTCTGTGATCTCAATATCATCCATTTTCGCTCCCCCTCCATCAATTCCTCCTACTCAGTGCTGCCTTTAGCATTTTGAGCACACCCAATATGAAGATTTGCGTAACCTCCTCTTTGACTTCCCATGGGATGACTACTGCTTTCAGTCCTGCAACCCTGATCAGGTAGCTCTAAAAGTTGCCGAGATCATAACCTCAGGAATGGAGGTGTACATCCCCTCCTCTACAAAAACTTATTCTCGCCACTAAACCTTGGTTTCACCATGCCTGCTCCATGGCTATTCAAGCCAGGAATCGGGCACACTGGTCGTACCAAGTATCTCCTGATTTAACTTTACTGCTTTTATTGTAGCTAGGAATCACTGTACTTCTCATATTCGAAGGTCTAAGGCTTCTTTTATAAGAAGGAAAGCTGAGGACCTTAACTCCTCTCCCATTGACAAATGTTTCTAGTCCTCAGCCAAAAACCTCTCCAACAATTTCTGTAACTTAAGCTTTCCCCCTCTAATTTGTCCAGATGATTCTATAGCTTGCTCTCCCACTAACAAAGCCACTCTATTTGGCTCTCATATTTCTGCCAACTCATCCGTAAATGATTCCAGTGCACCTGTCCCTCAATCTTTACCCTCTTTCTAACTCTATGCCCTCCCGTAGTCTATCTTCATGCAAAGTTCATAAGGTTCTTCGCTCGCAAAGGAAGAACAAGGTATCTGGTCCCAATGGTATCCCTCAAGGTTCCTTAAAGAGTGAGCATATGAACTGACTCCCTTGCTTAGCTGTCGTTTTTGTCTCATTCTGTCAACCAGTATTTATCCTTCATCTTGGAAGTATGCTCTAGTACAACTTATTTCTAAGAAGGGTGACCACTCTATTCATTCAAGCTACCGACCTATTGCCCTAACCTCATTTATTTCTAAAGTGTTCGAAACTTTCCTCAATACTCACTTCTTGAAATGCCTTTAATCTAACTAACTTATCTCCAATCACCAGAATGGCTTCCACAAAGCAAGATCCACTGGTGATCTCCTGTCCTATCTTACTCAAGTATGGTCATCTTTTCTGAGGAACTATGAGGAATCCTTTGTTGTGGCCCTTGATATCTCTAAGGTTTTTGACGGATTCTGGCACAAGGCTCTGTTGTCCAAACTCCCTGCCAATGGATTTACCCCTTCATTCTGTTCTCTGATACCCAGTTTTCTTACTGACTGTTTTATATCTGCTGTTGTTGATGGTGTGACATCTAGTCCTTACTCTGTTACCAGTGGTGTTCCACAGGGCTCTGTTCTTTCATCTACTCTGTTCCTTCTCTTCATCAATGATCTTCAACCCCCATTTTCCTCTCTTCTCCATGCCTTTGCTGATGATTCTACCCGTCACTTTTCCTCTGCCTTTTCTTCTCAACCTTCATCTACTACTAGTTTCAATCTCGTATCACTCTTTCTTCTACTCTCAACTCCAATTTGCAGAGAGTATGATAATGGGGCACTCAAAATTAAGTTAAATTCAATGATTCCAAGACACATTTTCTGGCTATCTCTTTATCTTCTTCGCCTCCTGATAACCCTATTGTCTTTGAAACTAACGAAATTTACCCTCTTAATTCTATCAACATACAAGGAATCCATATAGCCTCTAACTTGTCTTGGAGGAACCACATAATCCAAATTTCAAACTTTTCATCCAAAAAATTGGGGGGTTTGTTTCGTTTTCGTCATTACTTTTCCTCTTTGCAGTTACTTAAAATTTCTAAAGTTCTTATCCGTCCCAGCTTAGAATACTGCTCACACATCTGGGGTGCTTCTTCTTATACTTATCTCCTTGATAGGATTGAATCTAAGGCAGTCAGACTCATTAATGATCCTTCTCTTACTTCTAATTTGGATTCGCTCTCTATTCACCATAAGATATCATCCCTTTCTCTTTTCTATTACTACTACTTCCATTTGTGCTCTAATGAGTTGGCAAGTTGCATCCCTCCCCCACTACCAAGTCGCATAACACTCGCCAAGCAGCCTCGTGTCATAGGTAATGTGTGGAGATTTGTAGCTCGTGGATTGGTCGGTGCAGAGAATGCTTCTTCCCATCTACCTCCAGACTCTGGAACTCTCTTCCTCCTTCTGTCTTTCCAAATTCTTATGACATATCTTCCTCCAAAAATTGGATCTATCGTTTTCTCAGGGCCTAATCCTCCATATCTTAATGTCCTCTGTACATTGACTATTTTTTCAGTCTGTCCTTTTCCTTGGTGTATCATTACCTCATCTCTGTCTTGTCCATAACCTTTTTCTTTTCATTCGTTTTAATGCTTTCTCATGCCAGAGCCTTTATTGATGAGGGTTGATTTTTTTCTTTCCAGTCCCGTTGTCACTCTCATAAAAAAAAATAACGACAAATATTTTGTGACGTATATGGGAAAATAGTCATTAACTTCCACTTTTGAGGTTATATGGAATTAATGGTAAACTGTTGCATGCAGTGAAGAGTTTGTATGAAGGCAGTAGAGCTTGTGTTAGGGTAGGGAATGAAGTGAGTGAGTGTTTTCCAGTGAGTGTGGGACTGAGACAGGGATGTGTGATGTCACCATGACTGTTCAATTTGTATATTGATGGAGTCGTAAGAGAGGTAAATGTGCGAGTGCATGGTCGAGGTTTGAGATTGGTAGATGGGGATGATAACGAGTGGGAGCTGAATCAGTTGTTGTTTGCAGATGATACTGTGGTGGTGGCAGATTCAGAGGAAAAGCTGTGTCAGTTAGTGTCAGAATTTGGAATGGTGTGTGAGAGAAGGAAGTTGCGAGTGAATGTGGGAAAGAGTATGGTTATGAGGTGTAGAAGAAATGAAGATGGTGCCGGATTGAATGTCATGTTGAATGGAGAGACACTTAAGGAAGTTGATCAGTTTAAGAATTTAGGCTCGGTTGTGGCTGCAAATGGTGGAGTGGAAGCAGATGTGTGTCACAGAGTGAATGAAGGATGTAAAGTGTTGGGTGCGTTGAAAGGAGTGATGAAGAATAGAGGGTTGGAAATGAAAGTTAAAAAAGTTTTGTATGAGAAAGTGGTTGTGCCAACTGTGGTGTATGGATCAGAGTTATGGGGTATGAAAGTAAGTGAGAGACGGAAACTAAATGTGTTTGAGATGATATGCCTGAGGAGTATGATTGGTGTATCTCGGTTGGATAGGGTTAGGAATGAAGTGATGAGAGCAAGAACGGGTGTGCAGCCAGATGGTTTGGACATATGGAAAGGATGGATGAGTAAAGACAGCTGAAAAAGGTGATGAATGCAAGAGTTGATGGGAGAAATGCTAGAGGGAGACCTAGGTTTGGGTGGATGGATGGAGTAAGGAGAACCCTGAATGATAGGAGGATGGATGTGATGGAAGCAAGTGAGCGTGCTAGGAATAGGAATGAGTGGCAAGCTATAGTGACGCAGCTCTGATGGGCATCTGCTGTTACCATGGGGCGCATCTTACAGAGGTAGCCCTGTGGTAGGGGCAGTAGGGGAATTAGCAGTTGTGAAGCGACACAAGTTGTGGAAGAGCCGGGAGGATGGGCTGTGGCACTCCCGCAGTGCCATCTGAATGGTCGCTAGCTGCCTCGTCATTGCCCATACAGCAAAGTAATCCCTTTATTGTTTTCTTTTTTTTTTATGTTGGCTACCCCCCCCCCCCAATTAAATGGGAAAACAGTCAATGTAGATAGATATAAAAAATAGGAGTTATTCATGCCAGAGAGAAATGGTTGAATAATGAGTGTAAGAGAGCTAAGAGGTGGAGAGACAAATGCTGGATATGGCATTGGAGGAGAAAAATCATAAATGCCTAGTAGACTTATAAAAGATCAAGAAATTATTATCTAAGTAATAGAGGAGAGGCAAAGAGAGATTATGAAAGGGATATCACCAAGCAGGTTAAAGAAAATCTCAAGCTCTTCCACAGCTTTATCAGAGGAAAACTGAAGGGCAAAGAACAGGTTTTAAAGTTAAAGAGTGTGGATGGAAGCATCACTGAGACGGATGAAGGGAACTGTGAAGAATTGAACCAAGAATTTCAGTCAGTATTTACAGTATAAATATCCCACACCCTCAGATTGCAGAGATAGGTCCTTATGATATATCCTTTTATTAAGAAATGCCCTAAATCAATATCAGTGTTGCTATGCATCATATTTGAAAAATCCTGGAATCTGGGAAGATGACAAGATGCTGGAAACAAGTGAATGTGGTACCTATCTTCAAAATGGGAAAGAGTGATCAAATATAAACAATAGGCCTGTTTTCTTGACCAGCAGAGTTTGCAAAGTTAAGGAGAAACTTTTGAGAAAATACATCTCTCTTCACGTAAAATCCATCAACTTTTTGTCAGTGAGACAGCATGGCTTCAGAGAAGGCAGAACAACAGTAACAAACTTATTAGAATTTTATGACGAGGTAAGCCGGATCTTACAGGAAAGAGAGGGCTGGGGGATAGAATATTCCTAGATTTTTAAAAGGCATTTGATGCGATCCCATATGGGAGATTTATTAAGAAGATGCAAGTAATGGCGAGAATAGGTAGAACTGTCCTGGAATGGATAAAAACTTACTTAGAAGGAAAGGAACAGAGGGTCAGAGTAAGACACTCATTGTCTGAATGAAGAAAGGTTAGTGGGGTTCCACAGGGTTCAATTTTAGGGCCACTTTTGTTCCTTGTATACGTAAATGACATACCAGTCTGTAAATTCATTCTTAAATATGTTTGCAGATGATGCAAAGTTTGAGAAAAAAGTAAGAGACGAGAACAATGGTAGAGAACTACAGGAAGACCTAAATAGTCTGCATGAATGGTCAGAAAAGTGGCTAATGGAATTCAAAACTTCAAAATGTCAGGTAATGAGGATGGGTACAAGTGAGAGAAGGCTCAAGCTTGGATACTCAATAGCAGGTTCAGAACTTCAAGAGACGGAGAATGAGAGATCTCGAAGTAAACATACTTGTAGATTTGTCTTTCGAAATGTAAGGTAGCCTTCAGACACATGAACAAGGAAATGCTCAGATATATTCATGTAACTTATGTGAGGCCAAATCTTGAATATGCAGCCCCCTCTTAGAATCCATACTTGAAAATGCACATAGTTAAGCTAGAAAACGTTCATATAACTGCAACAAAACTGGTGTCAGATATATGCAATCTCAGCTATGAGGAGAGGTTGATGGAATTAGACTTACCATCACTCGAAGCTGGAAAAATAAGGGGAGATATAGTGACGGTTTTTCAATTCCTTCATGGTCTTGACAGAGTGAATAGGGATCTATATTCTGATATGGCATGATCTAACTCTAGAGGTCATAGTTTGAAGTTTCGTAAGGAAACTTCTTTGCAAAATGTAAGAATGTATTTCTTTAGCGTAAGAGTACTTGATAATTGAAATTTGTTAAGAGAGGAGTTAGTTAATACTAACTCAATTCATAGTTCTAAGGACATATATGATAAACATTACTGAGTACAAAAATAGTACCGACCAGGAGACGGGGAGTTACGAGCATAGGGCTTTTTCCGTGAGCGCAATTAGGTAATTGCATATACAGTAGTCCTAATCCCCTTGTGATGGGCGTGACCAAGTCAAAGCAGACACACTCACCAAGAGTTAATACCTCGATCACTCCGCTAAGCTCCTTGGGGTAAAGGGCCTTCACAATTTTTCCCCCTTCACCACCACCCCGCTTAGGTCATCTGCAGGGTAAGTGGGTTAGGATCTTCCACTGTGAGGCAGATGTTGTACATGTATATACTATCAAGTACTTTGTTACAATGAGTAACATTGAAATCAGCCTATAGGGGGAGCCAGTAATCACAACCCAGTGGCAATCCCAAGCCCGGATCAAATGGAGAGGGCTTGGTGACAGGAGAGCCATCAGGCTGCAAAACTTTTAACCAAACCAACACTAATCTCCAGGATGCCTCTGGAAAAAAAAAAAACATATACTTGGGAATAGCTGCTAATAAAGAAGAAGAAGAAGAAGAAGAAGAAGAAGAAGAAGAAGAAGAAGAAGAAGAAGAAGAAGAAGAGAAAATTGACTTCGATAGTGAGGGTAGAGAGTTCAATGACGCAATCTTGCGCGTTATCGGTACACATGTCTTTACTGTCTTATTTACCTGATAAGCGGACCTTATCATTGGCGTATCAATATTACCCACACTTAATAGCTTAATGGATACGTACATAGTTCACATCTGTTAGGACCCGAGTTTAATCCCATAAACCTGTTTGAAAAGTATCTCTTCGCCAGAACCTCTCTGAGAAGAGAAAATGAGCTATAAAGATATCCCTCATGCTTACTTCCTGTCATCCCAGACTTATTTTCTTCTTCTTAATAGAGAGAAGAAGTTATTGGCAGCCTTCATTTGGTAGTCCCTGTCATCTCTAAAGGATTAGTGAATACAATAAAAAAAAAAGTCTAGTTTTTTGAGGTGAACCATTATCTTGACAAATTAAAATGGGATTATAAAATTCCTGAATGAGGTACTCTACTAAAAGAAAAAATATATAAATACATATACATTTCTTGACTGACTGTGAGTGTTTTCTTTGTGATTTTCGAGTGCATCCGTTATCTAAATATATAATCTTGGCCAACGTGACTTCTGATATGATATGATGACAAACAACAGAGGTGTGTCTTGAGTAGTTGATAATTTCCTGTGTTTTTAAAGGTATCATTACTAGCAGTTTGAGGAAGAGATGTGTCGTTAGTAAATGAATATCGTGAATATTCTCTCTCTCTCTCTCTCTCTCTCTCTCTCTCTCTCTCTCTCTCTCTCTCTCTCTCTCTCTCTCTCTCTCTCTCTCTCATACATATATGTTGTTATTTCCATCAGCAACTAAGTGTGGGTTTCTGTTCTAGAGGTCCCAGGTTCGATTCCCGAATAGAATGCAAATTATTATTATTATTATTATTATTATTATTATTATTATTATTATTATTATTATTATTATTATTATTATTATTATTATTATTATTATTATTATTATTATTTTATTATTATAATTATTATTATTATTATTATTATTATTATTATTATTATTATTATTATTATTTTTATTATTATTATTACTATTATTATTATTATTATTATTATCATTATTATTATTATTATTATTATTATTATTATTATTATTATTATTATTATTATTATTATTATTATTATTATGCTTCATATAAACACCAAGTTATCTAAAAAAAAAAAAAATAGTTTGTGACCAGCTTGTCACCTCAACATATCTTTGACTTACGTATTAGTAGCTTTCTTATCATTTACATAATAAAAAAAAAAAGCTGGCATAATCCGGAAGATTTTTCGATAAAATACCATTATGCAATATTTTGGTATCAGTTATATGATAATAATAATAATAATAATAATAATAATAATAATAATAATAATAATAATAATAATAATAATAATAATAATAATAATAATATTCTCAACTTTATTCCTAAAACTTTAAAATAAAAAGACTTCCTTTAACGCATGTTTTGTTATTCGTTTACTCACAATATATATATATATATATATATATATATATATATATATATATATATATATATATATATATATATATATATATATATATATATATATATATATATATATATATATATATATATATATATATATATATATATATATATATATATATATATATATATATATATATATATATATATATATATATATATATATATATATATATATATATATATATATATATATATATATATATATATATATATATATATATATATATATATATATATATATATATATTAACCATATGGACATTTATTATTCATTAATCTGAGAGACGGACATTGTAGCCAAAATTACGCATTTTTGACCCAACTTACCCAAAAGACGTGAAAATCTTTCTGTTGCAAATACTTTTCTTTTCTCGGTTTTCTAATGGTTTCCAGTTTTTATTCATTACTGATCAAAATATCTATGGTCACGCTTAAAAGAGGGAACAACTTTTATGCATGTCATGCTATGGAGCACCTTTTTACGTAAAAACAGAGAATTCTTGGCACAATGCCAATTGTTTCAAGGGTATTCGTCCGTACTTATTATAGGTAGAAAGAAGAGAAGAACGAATTGAAACAATCGAAATCAAACGAAACCAAGGACACTCCTATTACGCAAGTGGAAATCAGTGTATTATTAACGCCATGCATTATTTACCTAACAAAAACTTATAGAGATGTTCTAAATAATCGAAATTTGTATTTGACTTTATACGTTCATTATATATTAATGCTTTTCTCGGTATTGGATACCGAGCTCAAAAGCTTTATTTACTTTTCGAAGCCGACTTTCGAAGCCGACCTCGTCAGCTGCGTCATTTGGAGGTTGTACCTTGCCAACTGCGTCTCAGAGAAGTTGTCGCCACAATGTTCATCTCGAGTAAACTCATCAAAGCCATCCCTAGATCTGCTGTAATCAAGGATAGTTTACCGGTAATATGTAGGTAAGTAAATATGTCTTTTCAATGCCCTGAAAGCCTTGGAATTCAGTTAATAAGAGCCTTTAAATGTGGGGTCATCCCCTTCTAGCCCCCCGCCGGTGGTTCTGTCGTCATCAGCTGATTCGAAGGACATCGAAAGCAAATTATAATCATACTATTTCGATTATTTCTGTATATTTCCCATTTTAATTGTTAGTTAAGGTTTTTATCCATAGAATGAATTAAGAAATCAGGTTAAGTCACGTATATACTTTTAGAGCAAAAATTAGGTTGAATGTTAAATGAGAAAGGAAGGTCGCACCCAGGAGAAAGCAAAAACTTCCTTGCATGAAGTCACAGGGTACGACTCGGGCATCGGATTATCCTCATAATAAACACTCATATAGGCTTTATTTATATATATATATATATATTATATATTATAAATAATATATATAATATATATAATATTATATATATATATATATATATATATATATATATTTATAAATTTGAACTATTCCCTTGAGGCAAATATGGGCCTACTAGTGTTTAGCTGGTCGTTTTTGAAGGGGGGGGGGGGGAATCTTATCCAGCAAAGCTAATGTACCCGTTACTCAACGGTGGTAGTAACTTTAACAAGAGCTTATCTCACACCCTCCAGAAGGTTAACTTATTTTCATTCTAATACTTGCTTTTAACCATTGACTAAGCCTTTCATATAATATTTACTGGTAAACGTATACTTCTACTCCTCTGAATCAGGAAAAAATCTTATGAAATTTACCATAATTTTCGGTTAGTTTAGTACGTCCCCATTTAAGAGAGAGTTAATAATTTAGATGATTTTAGTTATAATATATAATGTCTATTTTTTTTATTTAAGTTTATTTTACCACTGAGAAAAGTAGTAATTTCTTCGTGTTTGTGAATGCTTTCAAAATTGGCACTATGCCCTGATGAGGACGTTATGAAGAGAGAGGGTTGTGTCATCATTTAGCAATACCTTGCAAGAGTATATTACACATTACCTTTTTGGTGTTTATGTTAAGGCCTAAATTCCCTTCTAATATTAAGTTAGGTAAGTGGGGGGTCTGGAGAGAGAAGACCCAAGTTAGCAAAAGCACTTGTAAAGTTAGCACCTATTTTGATTTAGACTTTTTTTTTTTTTTTTCCTCCATGTAAAACCATTTTAATGGTCATTTCTGTTAGATATGAAGGTAGGCCTCTGTCAAAACCACTCGTTTCCAAAGGAAAGGGTTATCAGTATTTCACATAAAAAAATCATTAGAATTGTGGCAGCAGAGCTCTTGATGGTGGATTAATTAGACATTAACATAGTCACAATTCACTTTATTGGAGAAGATGGGAGAAACAAAATAAATCACAATGGTTGCCCTCAACTTGCCGGTAGCAACGGCGGCTCTACAACAAAAAGTATTATGGGAAAAATGTAAATGAAGAGTTTCTTTATATTGTTATGAAATATTAAAAATAAAGAGTTACTTTACTATCACCCCTCATAAACTTTTATTCTCATTCACTTGTAAATCAGAGTAAACAAATTAATCACAAGGCATTAAAAATCAAATTAAAATCAACTGCTTTAGTCACTGGCTTGGTGAACATATTCGCTTTATTCTCTTTGGAAGGGATATATACAATAAGTAATATTACCATTCTGAAGCTCATTACATATATATATATATATATATATATATATATATATATATTATATATATATATATATATATATATATATATATATATATATATATATATAGGTGTGTGTGTGTGACACTGGGACAGGCAGAAACTGCCCTCATCAATAAAGGCCCGTGCATGAGAAAATACCAAGACGAAGGATAAGAAAAAGGTTAAGGACAAGGCATAGATGAGGTAATGTCACACAAAGGAAAATGACAGACAGAAAAAAACAGTCGAAGTACAGAGGACCCAGAGATATTTAGGACTAGGCCCTGAGATGACGATAGATCTGCTTTTTGAAGGATGGAAGGTCATAAGAATTGGGAAAGACAGAAGGAGGAAGAGAGTTCCAGAGTTTGGAGGTAGATGGTAAGCAGTCGCTGCACCAACCAATCCGCGAGCTAGAAGTTTTATTGCTCCTTGATTATCAACAAAGACATGGATGGGTTTAACTTTCATACCAATCATATTGGTCATGAACTGTTGCAAAAATTTTGCTTCTTGGATTGCAAAAGTTAATGAAACCTTTCCACTTCACTAGAACTTGAAGCCACATTACTCAGTTTCCTTCTTTTCAAAGAAATAGGAGAACTATGAACATTCATTTGGTAACAATAACCTGGAAAACTTTTACGATCTTCAGAACCACCCCAGTCTGAATCACAATAACTAAAGATTTCATAAGGAACACTTGATTTCTTAATAACATGACAATCTTCTGTACCTTTCAAGTACTTCCTTCAGAACAACTTTACACATAGATGGCTGTGAGTAGGCCTTGCTATATACTGTGAAAGTTTAGACACTAAAACTTAAATCAGGCCTTGTACAATTCATGATATAAATCAGGCTTCCTGCAATATTTCTACAGTATATACTGTACTATTTGATCAAAAGTACTCTTATTGATACTCAAATCACAAGGAATGGACATTGGGTTACAATCATTCATTCTAAATTTTGGAAAAATTTTCTTAAACTTAGTATGATTCATTTTTACACAATTTTCTTCAAAGATAAATTCAATTCCCAAGAACCAAGAAAGTTTTTCCAAATCTTACATTCTGAATTTTTGACATAATGAACATTTTGTGTCAACAAGACATTTCTCATCATTGCTTACTTTTATCATATCATCAACCCATACTAGTATTATCACATAGAATCATTTTCCTTCTTAACATATACACAATGATCACTTAATAATTGCTCAAAAGTATCACTAATCAAAAAATCATAAAGCATATTATTCCAATTTCCACCTGATTGCTTTAAACCATACAAAGATTTATTTAGCTTCAAAACTAATTGTTTATTATCCTTACCTGTCATAATATAACCCTCAGACTGTTGAAAAAATTTTTTGCAATCATTATTGGAATTAAGATACGCAGTTTTGAAATCCATACAATGCACAATAAGGTTTTGTTGTACTGACAGTTGCATAAGCATTCTAAGTGAGGTCATACGTACAGTAGGTGAAAATGTGTTTGTATAATCAATACCCTCTATCTGCGAATTTCTCTTCGCCATTCAATCCTTCCTTTACAGCATAGACCCAATTTCCAGCAACAATGCAACGGTCATTTGGTAAACTAGACTATTCATAAGTATTATTATCCCTAAGAGATTGCATCTCATCATCCATTGCAGCTTCCATTTGTGGGCTTCAGGTGAGCTCATTGCCCTCATATAATTTTCAGGTACTTCTGATACTTTTCAACAATAATGAACAGAATAACCTAATAGATCAACCTCATCGGGATCAACATAGCACTCCTGGTACTTTGGAGCTTGCCGCTCTCTCTTTGGATATCGGGACACACCCTCTTCTTTAATATTTGCAAGGTGTACTGGCCTAGTAACATTAGCAGGCATTTCGTCCCTATTGCTCTTAACAGAGATACCTGGAGTACATTCATTTTGGTTGGGAGGATTGACAGTTTGACACATTCGGTTATCAGAAATAATTTTCCTTTCCCCAAATTCAGTATATTCATCATCTTCAAAATCTTTATCATTATTCATACTTTGACTTTTAAATTTATCAGTAAAATGAACAAACCTAACTTTTCTCATATTGTCAGTTTTGGGATAAACAAGATAAGCAGGGCTTGAGGGGTCATAACCTACATATATTCCCTAATCACATCTCGGGTCAAGCTTTGCCTTCTTTTCAATGTAGGCATAACACTGGGAACCAGAAATATGCATATTTTCAAGCTTTGGTTTCTTAGACGTTAACATTTCAAATGGGATTTTATCTACTCTAGGGCTATAACATCTATTTCTTATATAAGCAGCAGCTCTTAACAGCATTATTCCAAAGAAATTTGAGTAGCCTAACCTCAATAAGAAGACGTCTAGCCATTTCAAACAACATACGCCACATTCGCTCCGCATTTCCATTTTGGTGTGGTGATTATGGAGAAGAAAACTCCTGCCTAATCTTATTATCAACAAGAAAAGCTTTTAAATTCTTTGGAAATATACCCACCTCCATTGTGACATCTTAACCTTTTAACAACACCATAAGAGCTTGAATCAGCAAGGAATTCCTTAGTAGCATTAAGACCATCAATTTTGTTTTCCAAGAAATAAACAAAAACTGACCCTGAATAATCTTCAACAAATACAATACAGTACTTAGATTATCTCTTGATTCAACACTCATTGGTCCAGCTAGATCACAGTGCACAAATACCATTTTATTTTTAGCTCTCATCTGGTAGCGCAATTTTCCTTCATGACAAGTTTTACAATCAATATTACTTTTGTTACCAATTTTAATATCTTCATATTTTAATATCTTCAACATTATTTTTCAATTTTAAAATGTTTTATCATTACAGTGCTCCAAAACATTATGCCATTCTTGTAAAGAACGAGATTTGTAGAAATTAACATTATTTAGATAATACAGCTTCCCTTTCTTATTTATTTGAAAAGAGACACCATTTGGACTTATCAATTCTGAAAAATTAGGATTAAAATTCACAGTAGCTCCCTTAGTAACAGCTGATAGAACTGAGAAAATATGAGATTTAAAAGTTGGAATATGCAAAGCATCATCGAGAATTACATTTCGTTTGATGCCATTCTTATCAGGAAGAAAAATTTTAGGCTTTCCTTTACCTGCAACAATATTATTACATTTGGCACCATCTCCAAGTTCAGTCATATGATTAGAAGCATCAATATTTTTAAACTTCGATTCATCAGCAATTTTATGAGCTGTTGCACCACAATCAACAAGAAAGTTACATTCATCAACAGGGTAACTTCTCTTGAAACAAAAATCGTCATCTCTCTCACTGTTGGTAGGCTCAGGCCGAGGCAAACATGATTTCACTGCTGTACTGGTAGGCCTATTGTTTCTACATTCATCAGAACTGTGAGTAGTGGATTTACATCCTTTGCACTACTTACCTCTATTTTTCTTTAACTTGCACTCCAAGGATTTGTGTCTTAGCTTACCACAAGAATAGCACATCACTGATGAACTACTGGTATATCCAACACTGAGGTTCAGGTTTTTTCTAAAATTCACCTTGAGGACGTTCTCACTCTTCTCAGTATGTGCAGCATGGCTTTTCTGGCTCTCTTCTTAGCTTCTTAGGAGGGATTTAAATTCCAAAAGGAGAAGTGGCATTTGGTGATGTGACAGGTAGGGTCTCTGGGGTTGAAAGGGGGAGAGCGAGAGAAGGTGTGGCATTATTGCTGAGTAAATGGATGGTAAATAAGGTAGTGGAATGGAAAGAAGTGTCATCTAGGCTGTTGTGGGTGAGGGCTAAGATAGGTAGGGAATGTTGGGCTTTTGTTAGTGCGTATGGGCCAGGATGTGAGAGAAGTGAGGAAGAGCGGGATGAATTCTGGAATGAGTTAACTAGGTGTGTGGATGGTCTGAGTAGAAGGAACTATGTAGTTGTGTTGGGTGACTTGAATGCCAGAGTGGGTGATGGAGAGGTAGAAGGTGTTGTAGGAAAGTATGGGGTACCAGGTGGGAATGAGAGTGGCGAGAGACTGTTAGATATGTGTGTAGAGTTGGTAATAGGTAATAGTTTTTTCAAGAAGTTAATAAATAAGTATGCATGGATGAGAGTGGCAAATGGAAGAGTGAAAGAAAGAGTATTGATGGATTATGTGTTGGTAGCAAAGAGCATGATTGGTAGAGCAAAAGATGTGCATGCATTTAGGGGTGTGGCTGTTGGGATGTCTGACCATTTTTTGGTTGAAGCAAAAGTGGTAGTAGCAATAGAGTGGGGGGATGTAGAAGGGAAATGGTGAAGGTGGAAGAGTTGAAAAAGCCAGAGAAGAGACAGGAATATCAGGACAGGTTGAAAGTGGCATATGACAGGGTGAAAGAAAGAGAAGTTGGGGAGTTAGAAGAGGAATGGGGGTTGATGAAAGAATGTTTTATGGGACATGCAAGTGATGTGTGTGGAAAGAGGTTTGTTGGAGGTGGCATGAGGAGGGGCAGCGAGTGGTGGAATGAAGGTGGAAGAGAAAAAGAGGGCTTTTGAGGAATGGCTGCAGTGTAAAAGTAGGGAGAAGTATAAAAGATATAGGGAGCAAAATGTGGAAACCATGCGGAAGGTAGAGGAAGAGAAGAGGTTGGCAAATGTTAGGTGGGGACAGGATTTTAGTGGGTCATATGAGGAGAATAAAAAGAAGTGAAGAGAGTAAGGAAGGGTGGATCGAGGATGGAAGAGACAGTGAAAGATGTGAATGGACAGATGTTAAGAGGGAACTATGCAAGGAAAAGATGGGCAGAATATTTTGAGTGCTTGCTGAATGTTGAGGAAGATAGAGAGGCAGCTATAGTGGCAGTGGGGGGTGTTCAAGTGCCAGTAATGGGAGATGAAAATGAGAGATTACAAGAGAGGAGGTGAAAATGGCATTGTACGAAGCGAAAGTAGGTAAAGCACCTGGAATGGATGGTGTGAGAGCGGAGATGTTGAAAGAAGGGGGTGTGACTGCATTGGAATGGTTAGTGAGAATGTTTAATATATGTTTTATGTTGTCAGTGGAATGGGTGATTACTTGTATAGTGCCCCTATACAAAGGTAAGGGATATGTGTATAAATGCAGTAATTTTAGGGGTATAAGTTTGTTGTGTGGTAGGATACTGATTAATAGGATTAGGGATAAGACAGAAAATGTGATCGTGGAAGTGCAGAGCGGTTTTAGGAGAGGTAGAGGTTGTATCGATCAGATTTTTATAATTAGGCAGCTATATGAGAAATATTTAGCAAAGGGCAAGGATGTGTTTTTTGCATTTTTGGATCTGGAGAAAGCGTATGATAGAGTTGATAGAGAGGCAATGTGGAATGTTTTGAGATTATATGGAATTATTGGTAAATTGTTGCATGCAGTGAAGAGTTTGTATGAGGGCAGTAGAGCTTGTGTTAGGGTAGGAAATGAAGTGAGTGAGTGGTTTCCAGTGAGTGTTGGACTGAGACAGGGGTGTGTGATGTCACCATGGCTGTTCAATTTGTATATTGATGGAGTCGTAAGAGAGGTGAATGAGCAAGTGCGAGGTCAAGGTTTGAGAATGGTAGATGGGGATGATAATGAGTGGGAGCTGAATCAGTTGCTGTTTGCAGATGATACTGTGGTGGTGGCAGATTCAGAGGAGAAGCTGTGTCAGTTAGTGTCAGAATTTGGAATGGTGTGTGAGAGGACAAAAAAACAAACAAACAAACTTTATTTCCATTTCAATACAATGGGTATTCGTCAGCCAGGGCAAGCCCCAACCCCCCACTGAAGTGTCCAACCACAGCAGTTCCTGCCAGTAAACAGCTTAAACTCTCGGTCTTGGATGGGAACCGATCTTTCGACCTCGTGAATGCGAAGCCAGCGCGTTACCACTGTACTAGCCAGCAGGAGTTGCAAGTGAATGTGGGAAAGAGTAAAGTTACGAGGTGTAGAAGAAATGAGGATGGTGCTGGATTGAATGTTATGTTGAATGGAGAGAGACTTGACGAAGATCAGTTTAAGTAATTAGGCTCGGTTATAGCTGCAAATGGTGGAGTGGAAACAGATGTGTGTCACAGAGTGAATGAAGGCTGTAAAGTGTTGGGTGCGTTGAAAGGAGTGATGAAGAATAGAGAGTTGGAAATGAATGTTAAGAAAGTTTGTATCAGAAAGTGGTTGTGCCAACTGTGATGTATGGATCAGAGTTAAGGGGTATGAAAGTAAGTGAGATACGGAAACTAAATGTGTTTGAGATGAAATGCCTGAGGAGTATGATTGGTGTATCTCGGTTGGATAGGGTTAGGAATGAGGTGGTGAGAGCAAGAACGGCTGTGAGGAGAGAAATTGCAGACAGAGGAGATATGAATGTTCTGAGATGTTTTGGCCATGTGGAAAGGATGAATGATGAAAGACTGCTGAAAAAGGTGATGAATGCGAGAGTTGATGGGAGAAATGCTAGAAGGAGGCCTAGGTTTGGATGGATGGATGGAGTAAGGGGAGCCCTGAATGATAGGAGGATGGATGTGAGGGAAGCAAGCGAGCGTGCTAGGAATAGGAATGAGTGGCGAGCGATAGTGACGCAGCTCTGATGGGCATCTGCTGTTACCACGGGGCTGCATCTTACCGAGCTAGCCTTGTGGTAGGGGCTGTAGGGGAGTTGGCAGTTGTGAAGCGACCGTTTTTTTTTTTTTTTTTTTTTGTGTGTGACACCGGGACAGGCAGAAACTGCCCTCATCAACAAAGGCCCGGGCACGAGAAAATACCAAGACGAAGGAAAAGAAGAAGGTTAAGGGCAAGGCAGAGATGAGGTAATGTCACACACAGGAAAACGACAGACAGAAAAAAAAGTCAAAGTAAAGAGGACCCAGAGATATGGAGGACTAGGCTCTGAGATGATGATAGATCTTCTTTTTGAAGGATGAAAGGTCATAAGAATTAGGAAAGACAGAAGGAGGAAGAGAGTTCCAGAGTCTGGAGGTAGATGGGAAGAAGCAGTCGCTGCACCGACCAATCCGCGAGCTACAAATCTCCACACAGTACCTGTGGGATGAGGCCGCTTGGCGAGTGTTACGTGGCCTCGGCAGTGGAGGAGGGATGCAACTCGTCAACTCATCAGAGCAGCGATGGAAGTAGTAGCGATAGAAAAGCGAAAGGGAAGATACCTTACGGCGAAGAGAGAGAGAATCCAGGTTAGAAGTAAGAGAAGGATCATTAATGGGTCTGACTGCCTTAGATTCAACCCTATCAAGAAGATAAGTAAAGGAGGAAGCACCCCAGATGTGTGAGCATTATTCTAAGCAGGGGCGGATAAGACCTTTGTAAATTTTAAGTAACTGCAATGAGGAAAAGTAATAACGAAAACAAAACAAAATCCCCAATTTTTTGGATGAAGATTTAGAAATTTGTATTATGTGATTCCTCCAAGACAAGTTAGAGGCTATATGTATTCCTAATATATTGATAGAGTTAAGAGGGTAAATTTCATTAGTTTCGAAGACAATAGGGTTATCAGGAGGAGAAGAAGATAAAGAGATAGCCAGAAACTGTGTCTTGGAGGCATTGAATTTAACTAAATTTTGAGTGCCCCATTCAGATACTCTCTGCAAATCGGAGTTAAGAGTAGAAGAAAGAGTGATACGAGATTGATTACGAGTAACAGATGAAGGTTGTGAAGAAAAGGCAGAGGAAATGTGAAGGGTAGAATCATCGGCAAAGGCATGAAGAAGAGAGGAAGATGGGGATTGTAGAAGATCATTGATGAAGAGAAGGAAGAGAGTAGGTGAAAGAACAGAGCCCTGTGGAACACCACTGGAAACAGAGAAAGGGCTAGATGTCACGCCATCAACAACTACAGATATAGAATGGTCAGTAAGAAAACTGGAAATCAGAGAACAGAAAGAAGGGGTAAAGCCATAGGCAGGGAGCTTGGCCAACAGAGCCTTGTGCCACGCTCTGTCAAAAGCCTTAGAGATATCAAGGGCGACGACAAAGGATTCCCCATAGTTCCTCAGAGAAGATGACCATACATGAGTAAGATAGGACAGGAGATCACCAGTGGAAGAGCCAGGAGGATGGGCTGTGGCACTCCAGCAGTGCCATCTGAACGGTCACTAGCTCCCTCGTCATTGCCCATAGAGCAAAGTAATCCCTTTATTGTTTTCTTTTTTTTTTTATGTCAGCTACCCCCAATAAAAAGGGGAAACAGCCAAGGTAGATAGATAGATCACAACAGTGCTAAACGGAGTAAACTGCTCTGGTAGGACTTTAAAAACCATAGCAATAAGTAAGCTGTCGTTGATGGTCTCACCAGGTGATTTCAGGGATGTAGCAGCAGCCTTGTCTCGTAGAAAATAGTCTGTCACACACTTTTTTTTCTTTAATATTTAGGGACGTCAGTTTTGTATACAAATAAATTATTCTGGGTTTTTTAATACCTGTTAATGGTCTCGTATAATCTCTAATGATTCCTTCCATCATCAACTGCATCTCTCATAATTAATTACACTTTTATCATCTAGAACTTGAACGATCTCAACAAAAACATTGACGTTTTTGGCGGAAAATTTGTCTGTTTTCGTGTCTTCATTTTTATCTAGGTTAAGTTTCCGAAGTCTCATATGGGATAAAAATTTTATCTCCCACAAATCATATTTCTCCTCATCACCACTGAAATACAGTCTCTTCTTATTACTCTGGGCCCATAACCTGTGGCAGCAGAGCTCGTAATGGTGGATTATTTAGACATGAACATAATCATAATTCACTTTATTTGAGAAGATGGGAGAAACAAAATAAAATTACAACTGTTGCCTTCAACTTGCCGGTAGCAACAGTAGCTCAACAACAACAAAAAGCATTATGTATTATATATTTTTTGTATACTCTATAATATATGATATATTGTTTTGTCGTTTAGGTTGCAGTCAACAGCAGCTCAACCAGAAGCAGCTGAGAAAAATGCAGAACAACCTGCCCCAAAAAATATTGTCAACAAGTCCTTTGTGATGAACATGTTCAAAGGGGCGACCATGACTGAGCAGGTCATTCCTTACCCATACGTCCTCACAGAAGAACAAAAAGAGACCCTCGAAATGCTGGTGGATCCCACAGACAAATTTTTCCACGTATGTGTTTTTTCTTTATCCCCCGTTTTATTTGCCAATTTTTGAAGTACAAAGGATTATGCATACTGTATTACAATTCCAGCTCTCCTCGCTAACTCTTGTGTTAATGTCTACTAATATCTTGTATGCTTCCGATGACGAATACTATATTTAACCTACAGGAACACAATGATGCCACAAAGAATGATTTGTTAGAGAAGGTAGACGATGAAACTATGGAGGGATTGAAAGGACTTGGTGCTTTTGGACTCCAGGTAAATGGATTTCATTTCAAAATATTTGTCAGATTAATCTGTTATAGTTATTTAATATTTTTCCCCATGTAACAACATCCTGCTGTAGTCAGCAGGAGTAGTCTTTATTTGGACAAATAATGGGACTTTGATAGTATAGTGGTTAGAATGCTCAATTCGGGAGGCAATTGGAATGTCATCCAGCCTCAAATTCCCAGCTTCAATCTGTGTCCACCCCCAAAGGGGGCTAATAGTGACATAAAAATTGAAAAAAAAACTTTAATATACTTTCCCGTGTGACACCATATCCTCTTTTTGACTGTAGTATATTTATATCTCCTCAGCTTATTTTATTGATAAATCTGTTACAACTACCTAATATATTTCTCTACATGATACTACAATATATCCCATTGTAGTCAGTAGGGTGACCACTACTGAACCAATAATAGGAAGTGTCAGGAGTTTATCAGGGGCTGTGGTAGCTCACTGGAATAATGCATGAGTCAACAAGCAACTGACGTGGGTTCGATTCCATAGTGTGTCTTTAGGAAGGGCAATCGGCCTTAATCCTCCAGTTCCAACGTGTCTGTGCCTGTCCCAATTCGACTGGGAAATAATTGAGATGTATAAAAATGTGCCTAGTACATGGAATGGCAACATCTTTAGCAGGGTCTACCCTCTTGAGCTGCAACTCAGAAGTGGAGCAGCTAAAGAGGCCAATCTGCAACAACTATCCTCCCTGCCCCTCACTGGACTTAAGGACTTGGGAGAGGCTCCAGTCACCTAGGTGATTACCTCCTCTTTCAACACAATTTTTGCTACACCAAAATATGGCTATCTGGCCATCAATTTGAAGACTCGTTCTAGCCAGAGACATTGAGAGAGAGCAACCAAAGAAACACTTAATGGAAGATTGGTTTTCACAAAACTACATTTGCCACCAACACAATATGCACTCCCAGAGAGCTCTGTGGGAAGTCCTGGAATCCACAGTGGCCTTCATTAGGGATGCAGGACTTTTTGGCCAGGCAGCTCAGGGAATAACAATGACAGAGCATACAATTACATCTTTATTGTACCCTTTTCATCGTCACCATTTCCATCTGCTAGTTTTTGAAAAGTAGTAAATCTTAGGGAGAGAAGGAATGCCAGCCCCTCACTTCTCTATCCCTATCAGTTGACTTTTTTTACTATGTAGGGATATTGGTCTCCCCATCACTAGAAATTAAATATTCTCATATAAAACGAAGAATATATAGCTAATGTAATTACATTTGGGGGGACAAGCATACCTCCTCTGTGTTACCTGTGTGTTGTAAAAGTCACCAAATGGTATGGAGATTCGGGACTGGTATAGATTTACTTTGTCCTAACTTGTATTAAACATTTTCTGCAGGTTCCGACTGACCTTGGTGGGTTAGGTCTTTCAAACACCCAATATGCTCGATTGGTTGAGATTGTAGGCTCTCATGACCTTGGAGTTGGTATCACTCTTGGCGCTCATCAATCCATCGGTTTTAAGGTAATTTTGTGGCTTATTGATACTGTTGAGCATTTAAATATGAGTAACTACCAGAACCCCATGTAAAATTAAATAACCCCATAAATTATCATGTTAGGTGACTTGCATTGTAATATGAATAACCCTACTGGAAGCTGATAGTGTGCTATTAAGTTTATTTTCTTCATCGTTCAGATAATAAGCTTTATCATGGTTTTGCAGTATATTGGTCCCTGTTTATTCCGATTTAGACTTAGGAGTTTTAGTAGTGTAGTTCTGTTAAAATATTTGTCTGTTTGAGAAGTATTGTGGGAATAAGTAACGTCCCTCTCATGCATACAATTAGAAGCCAGGTACCTTTGTTTTTAATAAAGTAGTAATTAAATTGCTTTGTGACAATACAAGGCAAATTGATCAATTACAGAGTTCACAGTTTAAAGAAACCATTGTATGAGTGTCCCTAGAGTACTCTTTTAAGCTCTGTCTTAACATCTTTTTGTAGTGCTTGGTGTAGTGATCATTAGACCCTAAGAAGCGGAGTTGAAGGCAAAGTCCTGTTGCACACAACTAATATTCGTGACTTTTGCTTCTCTTTGTGTACTCCTAATGCTTTACATACTTTTTGCTTTGTTACAGGGTATTTTGATTGCTGGAAACCCCGAGCAGAAAGCAAAATATCTTCCCAAAGTTGCCTCAGGAGAACACATTGCGGCGTTTGCTCTTACAGAACCCTCTAGTGGTTCGGACGCAGGTTCCATTCGGAGCAGGGCTGTTCCCTCGGCAGATGGTTCACATTACATCCTGAATGGATCCAAAATCTGGATCAGTAATGGTGGCCTAGCAGAAATATTCACAGTTTTCGCTCAGACACCTGTTGTGGACAAGAAAACAGGTAGATCAGTTGCTTAAAATGTGAATGTGTTTGTAAAAGAGAGAATTTGGGAGAGAGTATTTGTTGGGGTTTATAGTAAGTAGAGAATTTTCTTAAATGTTTCATAATGTAAATGTCTCCTCCTCTTTTATATTTTACCTTTTTAAAGCTACTATGAATTCTATCTAGATACTGTAAAAGCTAAAAAAAATTTGTTTGCAACATCTTCAGCTGATATTCATCTTCATACATTATCCAACAGTTTATTGATATCTTACAGAATGATGTCTTGCAAATACAGAAGCTCCCCTACTTACGAACAGTCGAGTTACATATATTCACAGATATGAACAAAAACCTACCCATTATATACCTATGTATTACTGTACTGTATTATTACATTTTTATTATGAAAATTTATTAATACTGTACACTATAGGTTTTATGTAGTAGTAGTAAAGTGTCTTTAGCCTAAATATTGTATTGTACTGCATATGTATGTACTGTACAGTACTTATTTTAACGTAAACACAACTTACAAACAATCTACTTATGACAGACTTCTGGAATCTATCTCGTTCGAAAGTTGGGGAGTGTCTGTATATCAAAATAATGAAGCTCAGCTTGTGAATGAAGTGCTTCTTGTTTAAATGGAAAATACGAAGAAGGGGATTCCCAGTCATCTCACATTGCCCCATTTAGTCACCTTTACGACGTGACGGTGGTGTTCTAACCCCCCCCCCCCCCGGTCCCATGGTGTACACGAGGAACAACCAAAAAAATCATACTGTAACCCCCATCTTATCCCTAGTGACCTCTGATTATGAAAAGCCATATGAGCCTTCTCAGAAAATTGAATATTAGACTTGAGATGTCCCAAACAGTAACTGAATTGATTGCCATTTTATATATGGAATGGGGATGGACACAGATAGATTAGAGCTATAAGGGGAATTGAGGCTGGATAGCCTTACGCCCCGCACTGGATGCTATCTTAGGTGTGTTACATCCCCAAGTTGAGTGCTCTAGCCAATGTGTTGCCGTAGTCCCTTTTCATTGGGACCTGGGTTCTATAGGAAATGCAAAGTTAATGTATAAATAATATGAAGAGATTGGGGATAAAGTAGCTACAGTCTCATGGCAGAAGATCCTCGCTCATTTACCATGTGGATTACCCAAGCAGGTTGGTGTTTGGGAATTGTGGCAATCACTTATCCCCAAGGAGCTAAAAGGTGCGATTGAGGTATATTAGCTTTTGATGTATGTGTACTTTGACTCTACCACTCCCCCTTTCAAAGGGGATTGAGGCCGTTGTGTGTGTATGTAAACTATTTTTGTTATACTAATGTTAATTGTCTTTTTGGTACTGATCAGGAGAAACCAGAGACAAGGTAACGGCATTTATTGTGGAGAGAGCGTTTGGTGGTGTATCGAACGGCCCTCCAGAGAAGAAGATGGGTATCAAAGCATCCAACACTGCTGAGATCTACTTTGAAGATGTCAGGATTCCTGCTGAGAATGTCCTTGGTGGAGTTGGTAAAGGATTTAAGGTCAGTTCCTTTTCTTAGCGCCCCACAGTGGGCTCCATCAAAGGTCCATCCACTCCTGAGTCGAGTATTCTATTCGTTCTTTTACAGTGGTCCCTTGGATTATATAGTACACTTTTATTGTAGATTAGTCAGTACAGACACTCCCCAGCTTATGAAAAAATTAGGTTCCAGAGGTCTGAAAGTAGAATTGTTCGTAAGTAGTGTTTAGGTAAAAAAGAATACTGTACAACATGCATATGCAGTTTTGTACAGTACTTAGGCTAGAGACCTTTAACTACTACATAAAACATAATGTATACAGCATTAATGAATTTTAATACAATAATAATAATAATAATGTAATAATACAAGACTGTAATGTAATACATACACGAATACATGGGTAGATACTGGGTAGGTTTTTTGTTCATAGCTCTGCTATTCGTTAAGTAGGGGAGTTTCTGTACTATGAACAAATTTACAATAGAACCAACCTTCCCACATGGCCTGTATTTTTATCTTTTACATTATATTGCACTTAATTTGCTTCATAGCCTGTGTACATAATTCATATTTACTTGTAACTTATATTTAGGTACAGAAATATGAGGAAAACCTGTGATTAGATTTGAGAAATGTATTTAGATTGTTCTATAGTGGCTAAGTAGTATTACCTCTTGTTTCCTGTATATGAGTACCAGAATAACATACCACCCTGTTTGTGAACCTCTGCCTAAATAGATTTTGCTTTTTCATCTTTGTAGGTTGCCATGGAAATCTTAAACAACGGTCGTTTTGGCATGGCAGCTGCTCTCTCAGGCACAATGCGCTACTCGATAAAAAAAGCCGTTGATTTTGCAACGACCCGCACACAGTTTGGCCGTAGAATCGACAGCTTTGGAACAATTCAGGTTTGCAGCTTATGTATTGTTTAGAATATGACCGTGCTAATGGAAGGATAATTAACCTTATCTCTGCATTTCCAGATTAATAATTAAGAAAATTGAGCAAAGTTATTTTTGATTCATCTCACCTGTTACTGAGTTGCTGTAAGTGAGATTGGCGGAAGTACAGTTAACATGAAAATACTCACCTCTACCTTAGGAAAGCTCAGAGAAAGCTAGAAAGGACAAGAATATTTGTTCAAGGCATAATTTTATATGGTAACTGTTTGAAGAGATAATTTTATCTTTGCTAGAAAATGTCAGACAGGCAAATGGGAGATATTTCGTCATTGCCAGGGAAGAGGTAAATAACTGTGAAGACAGGAAGTGTTCCATATGACCTTGTATAGGTTAATATCTTGGAAAAAAATTTTGAAGTGTATTGACTTCAGTAAGACTTGATTACTTTCATCCTTACTTCAATAATCAAAAGGTGTATGTGTTTTTTTTTTTCTTCATATAACTAATGGCTTAGTAATGTTTGTAACTGGAGACTCTCATTGTTAAAGATTTTGAGAAACTGTTTCTTGCCTCTTGAATTTTTTTTATTGGAGATACACTTGAGTGTGGTATATTTTGAGCTGAAGACCGTGGATATCGGAATCCAGTAATCTTTTTCAAATGCTTTGAAAATTTATAAGTAAACTGATTTAGAAAATGTTATCTAATAGGATATAGGAAATGATAGGATAATAATATGCAATAAGTTATATATTATCGTCTTCAGGAAAAACTAGCTCGTATGGCAATGCTCCATTACGTAACGGAGTCTTTGGCCTACATGATTTCTTCCAACATGGATGCCGGATCTAAGGATTATCACTTGGAAGCTGCGATTAGTAAGGTAAATTACATAACTTAGTCAGGATATTGTGCTTTTCATTTCCTGTTTTCAGATGTATAATTTGTGATTGTAGGGTATGATCTTGCATTATGTAAGGTTTTGTCCAAATAAGCAGGATACTGGAAATTCACTGTATTTAACTTTATTTTGTGTTGTACTTGCTTTTTCTAGATAAGCAATTATGTTAAATGCTCGTCTACAAACTTTTATATTATTATACATATCTTCAGCAGCTTCGTTTACCCAATATTAACTGTAGTATGTACTTGTATATGTTAAACATCATTCAGTGGATTTGGTACATTTTGGTGTAGCTATTTTGGTGCTGACTGCCTGGGCACTAAACCTATTTTTGCAACAACCCATTTGGCTAGCCCTAAGCAGATGTTAATATTTCGAAAATCTAACCTATATCCTCACAACGGCTATACCAAAATGTCACCGTCCAAGCGAACATTGCCCTGTTGTCCCTTTCCATCATTCAGTTTTGTAAAATACACTCATTTTACCTCAGTGCTTTGCCTCGGAAGCTGCTTGGACAGTTACTGATGAAGCCATTCAGGTCATGGGTGGCATGGGATTCATGAAGGACTCTGGTCTGGAGCGCGTGATGAGGGATCTTCGTATTTTCAGAATCTTTGAAGGAACAAATGATATTTTGCGTCTCTTTGTAGCTCTGACAGGTAAGGCAGTTACTCATTCGTTTTAGGGTTATGTTCTTGTATTTACTATTGGATATTGTCTCGCTCACTAATCCTGTGAGTGACCCAAGCAGGGTGATAGGGGTAGAATTGTTGCAGCTTTTTCTAAGAAGCTATTCGGAGTGATTGACTTTTATGAGCTCCAAGTTAATGTATGTGAGCTTTGATAGGCCAATCCTCTTACAAGCGGAATTGTAGCCACTGTATATGCACATATAGTAAGTCTTGACTAAATCACCTGATTTTGCTACTAAAAAAGAAATTTTTAATATGGGGAGACTATAGGGAAAATGAAAGAACATCAAAGTAGGGCCTTGTGGAGATGATCGATCTGGTGTGGTGACCTTTGATATGAGAAGGTGAAAGATTTGATGATGATGACTGAACTAGACCCTGTAGTTTTGGGTTTTATGCATCAGAGACAAGAAATAGATAAAATATGTAACTTTTTCATACAATGCTGTGAATGCCAAGAACTCTATCCACTTGTAATTTCCAAGTTTTTTCTTCTATATAAATAATAATTGAGGTGTTTGGCTAGTAAAAATATTACAGAACTTGAATACGATTTTTAAAAAGGAATAGTAAAAATTTTATTTTCTGCTGAATTTTGATTGCAAAAAATAGCCTGAATCATTATCATCTTACGGAAATTTTTTTTCGAGAATGTTGTACTAATGATAAGAGAGGTGATGTACAACACAGTTGATGACCTCAATGACAAATACGAATTTATATTACATATGGGCTGCCTTGCACCTCACAGATAAACCTCTACTCCTTACTTGTCAAATAGACCCATGATTGAGCATCCTCATGCAAAGAAATTATATTACAAAGACATTGTGCCAGATTACTTGACTGCTAAGAAGCTGCCCAGCCATATCTTTCTTCTAAGGTCAGCCATACCTCATCATAAAAATTCAGCAGATATGTTAGCGTAAAATTGCCTTCTCTGAAGCCATATTGTCACCTTGATTAAAATTTTAGACTCCAAGTGAAGAGAACATTTGGTAATAGTTATAGGAATAATCATCACTCTAATGTGACTGGTCTCTTAATATTGAATAATAGTAGGCGTTATTTATCTCCAGCATATATTCCTAGTGTTACTGCTCTCTTACTTGAATTAAATTTGAAAACGAAGTTAGTTTGTACATGTCCTTTTATGGTGTTCTAGATTGTTTCCTTAGCAAAGCAGCAAAATTTCACATACAACTGTGATTTTGTTGCTTAACTGGTACAGATCAGTAAGGCACCTGTATT
>JAXCGZ010019628.1:0-10000 GCA_037179515.1 Halocaridina rubra
CTTTTATTCATCTTTCCATTCACTTAGCATGAGCTTATTGTACATCATTTTATTGATTATGATGTTGGCTACACAGTGACATATAATATAATAGAAAAAAATTATCTAGGTGGGTTCAGCCTATGACGAATTACATAGTTTTCCCCCATTCTCCAAACAACAGGCAAAATAACCCATCAAAGATCTGCTAATTTTTGCACTTTTCAGCAATATTTAGGTAGTTAGTTTTTGATGAGGGAAGGTTCATACCAAACCCTTCTAGAATCAAGGGGTAAAGTGTCAAATTTGACCCCTTTTTTTTTTTTTTTAGAAAGAGTCAATTATGCCTAGTCACTTTGTACCTTTATGCTAAACCAACCAGTGTGCTTGGGACTCTTTCTCCATTACATCCCTTTTTTCGAAATCTTGTTATGTGACACAATTATCGAAGAGAAGTGTAGAAAAGGGTGTAAAGAGTCAAATTATGCTAATTTACGTTAATTTGGCCTAAAAAGGGAACAACAAGCACATCTCAAGAATAGTCATTACTTTTCTCCAAATTCTTCATTTGCTCACACAAAAATTGAGGATTTAGCTTCTTGGTGTCTGAAGGGATCAAAAAGGGTCCAAAATAATGGTCAGAGCATGAAAAAGGGTCAGTGATAAAATGAGCATTTCGGGTCAGTGTGGACTTCTAGCTTATTTTCCGATTGACATGTCTTGATGCTTGTGTCCAAACATTCCTGGAGATGGCAGTACTGTTTAGATCACCTCGTGAATTTCATTCTAGGCCTGATGACAAGGCCAATAATCTTCATTATAAATCAAAATGTCCAATCATGTTAATTGCTGAACAGGGTTCATTATACTTGTCAAGGATCTTGTCAGGCTTGAAGTAAGTAATAGCTGGTTGTTAGAAACCAAAAATTGAAATTAAAGATGAAACTTGGGCATGGCCCAATGGCAGTTGAGGCAAACAAATTTGCTATGGAGGTTGGAAATGCTTTAAAAAACCAAGATCTTGATGAGGCAAGGAGGGCGTTCTCACAGCTGACTAGTATTAGTGGGGCAATCATTTCAATGTTGAAAGCATTTGATGATGAGCAAGTCCAGAGGCCACAGTTCGCATTCTGGCTTGACTATATGGAAATGGTGTCCATTCTGCTCAGTTTCATCTGAGCAGAAAGGGAAGGGAATTGGGGGTTACACCTGGCATCCTTCAAGAGGATGCTCCCGTGGTTTGCGGTGTACAACCACACCAACTACGCAAGATGGAACCCTGTCTACCTGGCTGACATGTGCCAACTTCCTTCGTCGATCCACCATCTCTTCATGAATGGGAAATTCTCTGTCAAGAGAACGAAGAAGAAGTTTTGTCGGGTCTCTGTGGACCAAGCGTTAGACCACGTCAACAAAGTGTCCAAGATAAGTGGGGGAATAATTGGAATCACCAGATGTAACGAAGCACATGACAAGTGGTGCCTGATGTATAATGAGAAGTCACAAATGGCAGAGGTAGCCTATAAAATGTTTGGCACTGATGTCGATCGCAATGTGGATGCAGAATGGACAAATTAAGATGTTGGACCAACAAGACTGGTGAGAGCTGAGGAGGGCCTTCGGAAAATCATGGCTCAATTCCAGAGACTGGGAGTCTTCACTGATACTGAGGAACATGTTGAAGACCTTGTGTGCCTTGCAACCAAGGATGTTTTGCCAGACTCGATCAAAGAAGATGTTCTCAAGGCTCGTGAAACAGGGACAACACTTGTCGAAGAATTTGTTACCACTCACCTGATTGAGAAATCAACTCACTTCTACGCTACCTTGGCTAGGAAGAAGACTCCATCAATTAGCAGGATGTACAAGGTGAAAGTCAAATCAAAGGAGCTGAGAAACAGAAAGATATAAAAGCAGACCAGAATTTGATCCAGAGATTGTTTGTTGCAGCACAGAGTGGAAGAGATATTGATCTGAACGCTATTCTGAGGCATGAACTTTCAAAAGTTCCTCGATCCCTAGCAAGTACGAATGGGAAACTTCACACAAGTGACAAGGCCCATCTCCAGGAGTTGCTAGTAGGAGAAGTGGACATCTTCAAGCCTCTCCCAAAGAGTGAAGCAAAGACATGCCTGCTGATTGATAGTGCTGCTCTTATCCAAGCGATCGGAAAGCCAGACAAAGAGCAGCGTTTGAGATTTTTCAGTCGAGTTCTGCAATAGTGTCCTTAAGCAATTCGGGCCTGTCTACTCAAGGGTTGTCCTGTTTGATCGATATCAGGATCTGTCCATCAAGTTTGGTACAATAAGAAAACAAAGTGAAGCTGGAAAAGTCAAACCAATTAGACGAGTCATCAGTTCAAAGGATGTGAAGCTTCCCTCAGATTTCAAGTCATTCCTAAGTCTCTCTGCAAACAACGCTGACCTAGCTGCATTTCTTTCAAAAGCTATATTAGAGAGGGCAGAGAAGCTGAATTCAACCCATGAATTGGTTGTTGCTGGTGGATTCGATGATCTGCTGAGAGTATGGATTTCTACAGGCAAGAGCACTGACCACTTGAGTTCAAATCATGAGGAGGCAGATACTAGGCTTATCCTCCATGCTGCTGATGCATCACAGCAGGGATATGAGCGATGTGTCCTTCAATGTAGGGACACTGATGTCCTCATTTTGGCAGTAGCTCACCGCGATAGTCTACCCCCCGAAACATGGTTCAGTATGGATCTGAAGGCCAAACGACCTTTTATACCTATACATTCAATTTCATTGCCAGATGAACAGATTCAAACCCTAATTACGTTCCGCAGTCTGAATGGTTGTGATTCAGTCAGTCAGTTTGCTGATATCGAGAAGAAAACTGCTTGGAAGGTGTTCATGAAAGAATGGACATGTCTTTGAAAGCTAGGGTCTGCCACTATTGATAACCAAATAATCAAAGATGTTGAGAGATTTGTTTGCAAGCCGAACTTGAAAAACACCCTTATGACCAGGATCAACGAAGTCAGGAAAAAAATTTCCTCAAATGCTCCCTCGATGCCCTTCCCTCAACCAAGGATGCCCTTGAATTCCACATTCATCGTGCCAACTACCAGTGTTTGGTGTGGCATCGGTGGTTGAAAGCTGTACAACAATTTCCGAATCCAACATCCTGAGGATGGCTGATTGATGACAAAAGTGGGATCTAATTCCCAAGTTAATGTCACTGAGCCCCCTCCCAAATGCATGTAAGGACTAGTCACATGTTCCTGTATTACAGGCTATGGGAGATGTGGCTGTGTCAAGGCAGGTCACAAGACATGTATCAGTTCCTGTGCCTGCAGGGGGGAATGTTCCTTGCCCCAAGAGGAAGATGAATGGGACCCGTTTTCATGCTCTGATTATTATTTTGGACTCTCTTTGATCCCTTCAGATACTCAAGGAGCTAAATCATCCATTTTTGTGTGACCATATGAAGAACTTGGAGATAAGTAATGACTATTCTTGAGATGTGCATGTCATTCCCTTTTTAGACCTAATTAACATAAATTAGCACAATTTTACCCCTTACACCTTATTCTACACTTTTCTTCGATAATTGTGTCATTAAATTTTGACACGGGATGTAATGGAGAAAGAGTCCCAAGCATACGGGTTGGTTTAGCATAAAGGTACAAAGTGACTGGGTATAATCGACTCTTTCTAAAAAAAAAAGGGTCAAATTTGACTTTTTACCCCTTGATTCTAGAAGGGTTTGGTATGAACCTTCCCTCATAAAAAACTAACTACCTAAATATTGCTGTAAAAGTGGCAGAAGGATAGGATGGGATGGGATAGGATAGGAGGGGAAAAAAGGGGAGGGAATTAAGGATATAAGGGAATTGGAGGGAAAAGCACAAAAATTAAATAAAGAGATAAAAAGAGAGGGGCAGACCCTCGTGCTAAGTTTTGATCTGAAATTCAGATTCTATATCTGTAAAAGTGCAAAAATTAGCAGATCACTGATGGGTTATTTTGCCTGTTGTTTGGAGAATGGGCGAAAACTATGTAATTCGTCATAGGCTGACCTTTGACCCCTACTGGAACCCACTTAGATAATTCTTTTCTATTATACTGTATGTCATTATGTAGCCAACATCATAAGAAATAAAATGATGTACAATAAGCCTATGCTAAGTGAATGGAAAGATGAATAAAAGAAGATGTGAAAAATTTTCTTTCAATTTCTCAAACTTTGAAAATGCCAATTTCGCCAAAAGGGGTTAAAAATGACCCTTTTAGGAAAAATCTCAAGCGGCATCCCTCCAATCTTGATGCAGCTCCCTATGCCCTAACTAAATCCACGGGATGCCTGAGTTTAACACGATTTTGAAAATCTATTTTCTGGTCCCATTTCCTCTATTATTGCTTTTTATTTCGATCGTACCCTCTGACAATGCTTAATATGCGATTATATACATCTTTGTATTTTATCGCTTGAAGTTTCTCCTCTTGTGCAATCGATTATCCTCTTTTTAGAAAGATTCTTCATTTCTTAAGAGATTGGTAAGTTTCCATATATTTGGATGAATATTTGTAACGGTTCCTTCCAGTGCATTATGAAAACGCTCTATACTATTGTTGGTGTTAGCCAGATGATTTATGATTCTTTCATGCACATGATGTGAAAATGACAGTTTTAAATACTATTCCTTTAGAGTTAAACGACTTTATATTATACATAGCAAAAGGCAATTTCAAAACCAAGACCAAATAGCGGGCAACATACCAAATTATTAATTGTCCGATCACGCCCTCATACAAGGGTTGGGGATGAGCCATCACTACTTGATCTAGTGTTCACAGATAATGTGTTGGATATTGAAAAAATTGAGTATGAACCACCAATTGGAAAGAGTGACCACTGTGTGTTGTTGATGGAGTATATCATTGAAGATATTCTTCCTGAGAGTAGAGGCACTGAGGACATGAGGAGGAACTATCTGAAAGGAGATTACATCAAAATGAATGAACTTTTTGCAGTTATTGACTGAAGAACTTTATTTTACAACAAATCTGTACAAGAAATGTATGACATCTTTTGTGAGATATATGGGAAGATAGTAGATTGCTGCATACCTGTCACCAAAGTAGGTGTGATTCATGCCAGAGAGAAATGGTTCGATAATGAGTGTAAAAGAGCTAAGGAGTGGAGAGACAAATTCTGGAAAAGGTATAGGAGGAGAAAAAACATAAATGCCTGGCAAACCTACAAAAGAGCAAGAAATGACTACCTAAGTAAAAGGAGAGAGGCAGAGAGAGACTATGAGAGGGACATCACCAAGAAGGCTAAAGAAAATCCCAAGCTTTTCCACAGCTTTATCAGAGGAAAACTGAAGGTAAAAGAACAGGTTTTAAGGCTAAAGAGAGCGGATGGAAGCATCACTGAGACGGATGAAGAGATCTGCAAAGAATTGAACAAGGAGTTTCAGTCAGTATTTACAGTAGAAAATACCCCACCCCCTCAGATTGCAGTGATAGAAGCTCAAGGGCCGGTATTAGAGAACATCAACCTTACAGCCACAGAGGTATGCAAAGCTACAGGTCCTGATGACATATCCCCTCATGTGCTTAAAAAATGCGCAAACACAATATCAGTGGCACTAAGTATCATATTTAAGGAGTCACTGGAGTCGGGGGAGATTCCAAGATGCTGGAAACAAGCAAATGTGATACCTATCTTCAAAAAGGGAAGGAGGGATACGGCTCTGAACTATAGACCAGTTTCCTTGACCAGCATAGTTTGTAAAGTTATGGAGAAACTACTAAGGAAACATATCTCTCTTCACTTGGAATCCTTCAACTTTTTGTCAGTGCGGCAACATGGCTTCAGAGAAGGTAGATCAACAGTAACAAACTTATTAGAATTTTATGATGAGGTAAGCCAAATCTTACAGGAAAGAGAGGGCTGGGCAGATTGCATATTCCTAGACTTCCAGAAAGCGTTTGACACTGTTCCACATGGGAGACTTATTAGGAAGCTGCAATCAATGGCTAGAATAGGTGGAAATGTATTGGAATGGATAAAAACTTACTTAGAAGGAAGGGAACAGAGGGTTAGAGTAAGACACTCAGTGTCTGAATGGAGAAGAGTTAGTAGTGGAGTTCCACAGGGTTCAGTTTTAGGGCCACTTTTGTTCCTTGTATATGTAAATGACCTACCAGAGTCTGTAAATTCATTCATGAATATGTTTGCGGATGATGCAAAGATTGTGAAGAAAGTAAAAAACGAGAACAATGGTAGAGAACTTCAGGAGGATCTAAATAATCTGCATGAGTGGTCAGAAAAGTGGCTAATGAAATTCAATACTTCAAAATGTAAGGTAATGAGAATGGGTACAAGTGCAAGAAGGCCCAAGCTTGACTACTCGGTGGCTGGAGTACAACTTCAAGAGACAGAAAATGAGAGAGATCTAGGAGTAAACATACTGGCAGATTTGTTTCCAGAAATACATACAAATGGCATAGTAAGGGCAGCATATGCATTCTTATCAAATGTAAGGGTAGCCTTCAGGCACATGGACAAGGAAATGTTCAGAAATATTTATGTAACCTATGTGAGGCCAAAACTCGAATATGCAACCCCCTTTTGGAATCCGCACTTGAAAAAGCACATAGCTAAGCTTGAAAAAGTTCAAAGACATGCCACAAAACTGGTGCCAGAAATACGCAATCTCAGTTATGATGAGAGGCTGAGGGAATTAGACTTACCATCACTCGAAGCTAGAAGGGTGAGGGGGGATAGGATGACAGTCTTTAAATTCCTTCATGGTTATGATAGAGTGGATAGGGATGGATATTTTGATATGGCTGGCTCTAGAACTAGAGGTCATAGTTTGAAGCTTCGAAAGAAAACTTCTTTGCAGGATGTAAGGAAATACATTTTCAGTGTAAGAGTAATTGATAATTGGAATTCGCTAAGCGAGGAGGTAGTTAATACTATCTCAATCCATTGTTTTAAGGACAGGTATGATAAGTATCACCAAGTCTAAAATGGAACAGATCAGGAGACGGGAAGATACGAGCTTTGGGCTCTTTCCCGTAAACACAATTAGGTAATCACAATTAGGCAATCACTTAAGTTTAGCAGTCTAACCACGTCCACAGCTGTATCCCTCTTAGTAAAAATTAAGTTTAAGCTCATTAATTTTCCATACATATAGAAAGATAGATAGATAGATAGATAGATAGATAGATAGATAGATAGATAGATAAATCGATAGATAGATAGATTGAAGTCTATAGTTGCCATTTGTTACATACCATAAATTCGACGCTGGTTGTGGAATAAAAGATTTTTTTTTATAAATTCCATAAGTTCAGCCGTCCCATTAAAATAACGCAAATCTATATAAATTTCACAGGGTAAAGTTTCAGTGGCCCTTAACTGGGTTTGGACAGTTGCTTAACATCATCTTAGGTAGTTTATCATTGATATCATTCAATGACCATTATTTAAGTTTTTTTATTTAATTAATTGGTGGTGTGTGGAGCGTGGATCAGCTTGAATTATTGTTATAGTTTGATGAGACTTGGGAGAGTTTACCAGATAGAGATTGCATTTCTTAGTTGAATGATAGCTGTTACGGACAATGGCTCCTTTGGACAATTGCCCAAAGGATGTTTTTCCTATGGAAATTTCTTTAACTCCTATTGCATAAACAAACAGTTGCCCCATGATAATATTATACTGAAATATATAATATGATTTATGAATAATGAATGAAAATTTTAGGTTAGGTTACGTTAAGTGCAATAATTGTTGGGGCAGTTGTCCTAAAGAACAATCGTTCTAACTGGCATTTGTTACCTGGGACAGTTGTCCCAAGGGGCAATTCTACTAACTTTATATGATAAGAGGAAGCTCATACTTCCATTTTTGATACTTTATCATCAGGTGCTTAAATGCTAAAAGCAAAACACACTTGCTAATTATGGATAAGCTCAGTATTATATATATACAGTTAGACAACCAAAAAAATACCTAGTTAATAATGGATGACCTAGATTTTCTAGTGGAAATGAATAACCCTACGAAATATATTTAATTTATTAATTATCTAAGTAGTATATCTTAAAGATATGTAGCCGCCTAAAGTCTCATACAGAAGAATAAGCACCAGAATACCTTATATAGATAGTCAAACTCTGAACGCACATAGTAGATAATTTCTCCAGAGTTCCTCTGAGGGTCGGCTAAGCAATGAATTTTGCAGACTGGCTTCGGAGCATGCTGTAGGAAAGCTGTTCGAACAGTGATCATGAAACCAATTACCTTTGTTAGCAGGTACATGTGGGAACCATATAGTTGCTTGGGTACTTACATGGGTGTTGCAATGTTTCCAAGCACCATAAAAGCAATTGATCTTGCAGCCAAACCCTGAAAGACGAAAAACCCCGAAGAGATGTAAAAATGAAATTTTTTTTGAATACCTTGAAAATCTGAAGTACCCCAGAAAATACCTTGATGCGTCAGATCCCCTTCAGATAACTTCTTGCAAAGAAGAATAACTACAAATCTGAAGAAATAAAATCTCTTCTTCTCAAAGTGGAGATCTGTAAAAGGTGCTAGTATATACGACATTAGCTGATGATCCGTAAAAAAATGCCAGAAGCAGACATTTTTGGGAAAGCGGATGTTTTGTGTAATGATGAGTAACCCCAGGGTGCTCTAGTGTTTTTCATATTTACAAGGTAAGTCACCTAACCTAATATAGCCAAGTTAACATAATATACCCTAACCTAAATTTACATGGGGTTCTGGAGGTTACTCATCTTTACAAAACACCATTTCTTATGATATCTGTTATGTCTGAGTAATAGCATTCCTTGCATCTTTACGGCTTCATGATGAAGCTCGGTCATAATAATGATGTTGTTTATGTTGCTTAATACATAAAATTATCTATGAGTGGCAAGATCTGTCACATCGTATTTTACTCCATCTTCAGTTATCGCCAAATATTATTTGAGCTCTTGTAAAGATGAGGAAAACCAGGACTTAAATAACCTCATGAATTGCTAAGTTAGCTTATGATAGGTTTGGTTAGGTTGGGTTGGGTCAGGTCGAGTTAGGTTAGGTCCCTTGCCTATTAAATATGAATAACTCTAGAGAACCATCGGGTCACTCATCCTTACAACATCCATTTTTTTTTGTACATAGATAATGTGTTTGGCAATAACATTTACAATGATAATAACTGTGTGCGATGAAGACACATCCACCATCATTATCTACACAAGAGATTTAAGTAAAACGAACCAGAAATTAGGCCCTGCTATTATCTAATAGAGTTTTTGTACAGTGGAACATGAGAGTGCTCACATCGTTGTTCTCTCTCAAAAGGATCCTACCATGAGAAGGAGACATCTACAAGACCTGTGTCCCAAAGATATATATATCGTAAGAGATGAGGAGACGCGTATTATTAAAAAGAGATCATACACTGAAAGACATCAAAGGCAAATCTTCTCTGCTACTTTCTAAGAGTAATGGAGCGGGGAGGGGGGGGAGGTTTAAGGGTTTTAGCATATTTATTCATTATGTTCGCGGCGGTGGACATTAAGTATGCAGAATAGTCTTTTTTTTTATGATTGTGACACCAGAACGGGCCAAAAATAATAAAATAAAATAGCCCTCATCAGGTCTGGGTACGAAGAATATAGAAAATAAAGAAAAAAACAGAAATGGAGAGTGTACTGACTTGTCAGATGTGAAGGGATAATATGAGGTGTGTAACGAATATCCAAGAATATTCGGTGTTGATTTGTAGGCATAGAAAGAGAACCGAAACTGAAGGAAGACTTAACATCGAACTGTCCTGGACAGTCTTATTTAAGTCCACAAGATATCGTCCCATAGTGTATAATTGCTTTGTTGTGGGTCTGTTTCTGATGCATGCATGTATGGTTGAGTGTATGTATGTATGTACGTATTTACACCATTTAGCTCCTACATATTCACATTTTCCTTTTCTCCTCTACACTCTCCTCTTCTTCTTCCTCT
>JAXCGZ010019628.1:25000-30000 GCA_037179515.1 Halocaridina rubra
TTCATGGTTATGATAGAGTGGATAGGGATCGATATTTTGATATGGCTGGCTCTAGAACTAGAGGTCATAGTTTGAAGCTTCGTAAGAAAACTTCTTCGCAGGATGTAAGGAAATACTTTTTCAGTGTAAGAGTAGTTGATAATTGGAATTGGCTAAGCGAGGAGGTAGTTAATGCTATCTCAATCCATAGTTTTAAGGACAGGTATGATAAGTATCACTAAGTATAAAATGGAAGCGATAAAGAGACGGGAAGATACGAGCTTTGGGCTCTTTCCCGTAAACACAATTAGGTAATCACAATTAGGTAATCACATATACTTTTTCATATATGTAATAAGTTTATATGTATGGAAACGCACACACGCACACACACACACACACACACATACACACGCATACGCACCCAAACACACACAGACACACACACATGCACACACACATACACATAAGAGTAGTTGATAATTGGAATTCGCTAAGTGAGGAGGTAGTTAATGATATCTCAATCAATAGTTTTAAGGACATGTATGATAAGTATCACTAAGTACAAAATGGAACCAATCAGGAAACGGGAAGATACGAGCTTTGGGCTCTTTCCCGTAAACATAATTAGGTAATCACGCATGTATGTGTATGTGTGTTTATATATACATATTTATATATAAATATATATATATATATATATATATATATATATATATATATATATATATATATATATATATATATATATATATATATATATATATATATATATATATATATATAGATATATATATATATATATATATATATATATATATATATATATATATATATATATATATATATATATATATATATATATATATATATATATATATATATATATATATATATATATATATATATATATATATATATATATATATATATATTATATATATATATATATATATATAAATATATATATATATATATATATATATATATATATATATATATATATATATATATATATATATATATATATATATATATATATATATATATATATATATATATATATATATATATATATATATATATATATATATATATATATATATATATATATATATATATATATATATATATATATATATATATATATATATATATATATATATATATATATATATATATATATATATATATATATATATATATATATATATATATATATATATATATATATATATATATATATATATATATATATATATATATATATATATATATATATATATATATACATATTAGACATATATATGCATGTGTGTGTATATATGCCTACAGTACCACACTCACAATGACACATACACACACACACACACACACACACAGCTTTATCAGAGGAAAACTGAAGGTAAAAGAACAGGTTTTAAGGCTAAAGAGAGCGGATGGAAGCATCACTGAGACGGATGAAGAGATCTGCAAAGAATTGAACAAGGAGTTTCAGTCAGTATTTACAGTAGAAAATACCCCACCCCCTCAGATTGCAGTGATAGAAGCTCAAGGGCCGGTATTAGAGAACATCAACCTTACAGCCACAGAGGTATGCAAAGCGCTGATGGATTTAGATGTTCATAAAGCTACAGGTCCCGATGACATATCCCCTAATGTGCTTAAAAAATGCGCAAACACAATATCAGTGGCACTAAGTATCATATTTAAGGAGTCACTGGAGTCGGGGGAGATTCCAAGATGCTGGAAACAAGCATAACCAAGGCGCTACCACTACACCACATTCCTAAGTATAGCAGATATAAGCTATAAGGTTGGATTCCTTTTAACCTTCTGTGGTGTAGTGGTAGTGCCTTGAGTTAGTAATCATAAGTCCTAGGTTCGAGTCCCGGTCGGGGTAAAAATGATTCATCTTTTCACATATGTAATGTGCTTAATTGGTTATTTCATGACCCGAATGAGATTGGGAATTGAATTAAATGCTAAAATGAAGCCACGAGTGAGGTTGGGGAATCTGTAATATGAACATAGTGGCATTCAGTTAGAATGCGTTCATTCCTTAGTATAGCAGATATAAGCTATAATGTTGGATTCCTTTTAACCTCCTGTGGTGTAGTGGTAGCGCCTTGACTTAGTAATCATAAGTCCTAGGTTCGAGTCCCGGTCGGGGTAAAAATGATTCATGTTTTCACATATGTAATGTGCTTAATTGGTTATTTCATGACCCGAATGAGATTGGGAATTGAATTAAATGCTAAAATGAAGCCACGAGTGATTTTGGGGAATCTGTAATATGAACATAGTGGCATTCAGTTAGAATGCGTTCATTCCTAAGTATAGCAGATATAAGCTATAAGGTTGGATTCCTTTTAACCTTCTGTGGTGTAGTGGTAGCGCCTTGACTTAGTAATCATAAGTCCTAGGTTCGAGTCCCGGTCGGGGTAAAAGTGATTCATGTTTTCACATATGTAATGTGCTTAATTGGTTATTTCTTGACAAGAATGAGATTGGGAATTGAATTAAATGCTAAAATGAAGCCACGAGTGAGGTTGGGGAATCTGTATTATGAACATAGTGGCATTCAGTTAGAATGCGGTCATTCCTAAGTATAGCAGATATAAGCTATAAGATTGGATTCCTTTTAACCTTCTGTGGTGTAGTGGTAGCGCCTTGACTTAGTAATCATAAGTCCTAGATTCGAGTCCCGGTCGGGGTAAAAGTGATTCATGTTTTCACATATGTAATGTGCTTAATTGGTTATTTCATGACCCGAATGAGATTAGGAATTGAATTAAATGCTAAAATGAAGCCACGAGTGAGGTTGGGGAATCTGTAATATGAACATGGTGGCATCCAGTTAGAATGCGTTCATTCCTAAGTATAGCAGATATAAGCTATAAGGTTGGATTCCTTTTAACCTTCTGTGGTGTAGTGGTAGCGCCTTGACTTAGTAATCATAAGTCCTAGGTTCGAGTCCTGGTAGGGGTAAAAATGATTCATGTTTTCACATATGTAATGTGCTTAATTGGTTATATATATATATATATATATATATATATATATATATATATATATATATATATATATATATATATATATATATATATATATATATATATATATATATATATATATATATATATAATATATATCATTTTCTTAAAGGAATTATGGGGAATCTTTTGTCGTCGCTCTAGATATATCTAAGGCTTTTCATAGAGTCTGGCACAAAGCTCTGTTGGCAAAAATTCCCTGCTTATGGCTTTACCCCTTCTCTTTGTACTCTGATTTCATTTTTCTTTCTGACTGCTTTTTATCTGTGGTTGTTGACTGCATAGCAACTAGCTCATTCCCTGTTACCAGAGGTGTTCCACAAGGCTCTGTTCATTCAACTACTCTGTTCCTTCTCTTCAACAACAATCTTGTTCAGTTTCTATTCCTCTTTTCTCCACGCCTTTGCTGATGTTTCTATTATTCATGTCTCCTGCACATTTGTTTAACATTCTTCTACTCTCAACTCCGATTTGTAGAGGGCATCTGAGTTGAACGCTCAAAGTTAGTTAGAATTATTGCCTCCAAAACAGAGTTTCTGGCTATCTCTTTATCTTCTATTCCTCCTGATTACCCTATTGTCTTCGAAATTAAATAAATTTACCCTCTTAATGCTATTAACATATTAGGATCCAAATAACCTCTCACACGTCTTGAAGGAATCACATAATCGAAATCTCTAAAATTTCATCCAAAAAATTAGGGGTTCTGCTTCGTTTTCGTCATTACTTTTCCACTTCTCAGATACTTAAAATCTGTAAAGGTCTTATCTGTCCTTGCTTAGAATACTGCTCACACATTTGGGGTCCTTCTTCTTATACTTATCTTTTTGATAGGGTTGAATCTAAGGCAGTCAGAATCATGACTGACCCTTCTCTTATTTTTAATATGGATTATCTTTCTCCTTGCCATATTGCGTCACCAATTTCTCTTTTCTATCCTTACAACTGCCATCACTGCTCTAATGAGTTGGCGAATTGCATAACTTCCCCACTACTAACGTCGAGTAACACTCGACAAGCAGACTCGTTTCACAAGAACTGTTTGGGGATTTGTAGCTGTGGATTGCCTGGTGCTGTAACTGCTTCTTCTCATCCACCTCCAGACTCTCGAACTCTCTTCCTTCTTCTGTCTTCCCCAATTCTTTTAACCTATCTTCCTTCAAAAAGCGGGTCTATCGTCATTTCAGGGCCTAATCCTCCATATCTTTAGGTCCTCAGAATTTCAACTATTCTTTATAACAGTCCTTATCCTATTGTGTGTTAACAAACAGACAAACAAACAATTATCTCCATTGTTTTACAATAGCTATTCGTTTACAAAATTAAGAGTAACTTATAAGCAGACATGTAATTTAACTAATAGGTTCAAGGGTAATACATACAGTTAAGATAAATATAGCTTTCCTAGAAAATAATAATACTGTAATAATAACACTCGATACAGGATCGTTATTATCGGCACCATTACCATATTTGTTTTCATTAAGTTTAATTAGCGTGTGAGCAGTAACTATTTGTCCAAAAGAAAACTATATTATTTACCTTTGAAAGCTGTGAAGGAATATAAATTTTTAAGATGCTCTGGAATGTTGTTCCAGAGTGTTGGCCCTTTAATAGTGATCATCTTTGAACCTGTTTATATGTTTGTTCTCTGAATAAAGAACTCACAACTCTGTCTTGTGTTGGTTTCCTTTTTGTTCCTGACTGTTTTTATATTAAATAGCCAGCCAGGATAATGATGGTTCTAAATGTTGTATACAAAAACATAAATAGCATAAGCGACCTTGTTTTCTGCCCACAGCCACCCAGGTTTCCTGAGAGCTGGTGTGATGTGGTCATATTTTCTTATTCCTCCCAGAGCAATTCAAGCTGCAAAATTAATAAGCTTCTGTATTCTGCTTATCTGAGTCGTAGTGGTAGCTCCCCATACAGTTGTACAGTAATTAATGTGACTTAGAGCTAGAG
>JAXCGZ010019628.1:32500-42641 GCA_037179515.1 Halocaridina rubra
ATATATATATATATATATATATATATATATATATATATATATATATATATATGTATATATATATATATATATATATATATATATATATATATATATATATATATATATATATATATATATATATATATATATATATATATATATATATATATTTACATAAGTATACATCCACTATCTCTGTTACCATTGGTGTTCCACAGGGTTCTGTTCTTTCACCTACTCTGTTCCTTTTCTTCATCAATGATATATTGCAATCCCCTTCTTCCTCTCTTCTTCATGCCTTTGCTGATGATTCTTCCCTTCACATTTCCTCTGCCTTTTCTTCACAACCTTCATCTGCTACTTGTAACCAGTATCGTATCACTCTTTCTTCTAGTTTCAACTCTGATTTGCAGAGAATGTCTGAGTGGGGCACTCATAAATCAGTTCAATTCAATGCCTCCAAGAAACAGATTTTAGCTATCTCTTCATCTTTTCTCCTCCTGATAACCCTATTGTCTTCGAAACTAACGAAATTTACCTTTTTAATTCTATCAACATATTAGCAGTTCATATAGCATCTAACTTTTCTAGGAGGAATCACATAATCAAAATTTCTAAATCTTCATCCAAAAAATTTGGGGGTTCATTCTCGTTTCAGTCATTACTTTTTCTCTTTACAGTTACTTAAAATATATAAAGGCCTTATCCCTCCTTGCTTAGAATACTGCTCACACATCTGGGGTGCTTCTTCTTATACTTATCTCCTTGATAGGGTTGAATCTAAGGCAGTCAGACTCATTAATGATCCTTCTCTTACTTCTAATCGGCATTCTCTCTCTCTTCACCGTAAGGGATCTTCCCTTTCTCTTTTCTATCGCTACTACTTCCATCGCTGCTCTGATGAGTTGGCGAGTTGCATCCCATCCCCACTGCTGAGGTCACGTAACACTCGCCAATCGATCTCATCTCACAGGTACGATGTGGAGATTTGTAGCTCGTGGATTGTTCGGTGCAACGACTGCTTCTTCCCATTTACCTCCAGACTTTGGAACTCTCTTCCTCCTTGTGTCTCTCCTAATTTTTATGACCTATCATCCTTCAAAAAGCAGATTTATCGTCAACTCAGGTCCTAGTCCTCCATATCTCTCGGTCCTCTGTACTTAGACTATTTTTTTCTGACTGTCGGTTTTCTTTGTGTGACATTTCCTTATCTATGCCTTGTCCTTAACCTTTTTCATTCCCTTCGTCTTGGTATTTTCTCGTGCCCCGGGCCTGTCCCGGTGTCACACTCATGAAAAAAAAAAATAAATAAATATATATATATATATATATATATATATATATATATATATATATATATATATATATATATATATATATATATATATATATATATATATATATATAGACAGATGATAGATAGATAAATAGATAGATATTGCAATGGATATATCATATTTATTATGCTTACCTATTCATTAAATAATTATTATCACCACAATGTGCTTTATACGTTCCTTAAAATGATTTGAAGAAAGTTACAAAATACTTCACTTCAAGAAAAAGAAGCTGTAAGCAAAGTAAAAATGAAATAAAGTATCTAATTAACGATACACATAAGTATTTTAGAAGAGACAGGATAGTAAGAGGATAAAAGAGGATATCGTTTTATTAATAAAATGGAAAAGAGAGAACCAGCTAGGTGCTAACAATAATTCTTATTACATATGTGTGTGTGTGCACAGATATATTTTAAGACTGTCAGAATAAAATGATTCTCTCTCTCTCTCTCTCTCTCTCTCTCTCTCTCTCTCTCTCTCTCTCTCTCTCTCTCTCTCTCTCTCTCTCTCTCTCTCTCTCTCTCTCTCCGCCAAAGTAAATATCTTCTTGGTACCAAGAAAAATTGTACGCAAATGGGAGTGACTATTTGAAGCCTCCTCAACTACAATAGGATTACTACGTCATCATCAATCTTCATTCACATTAAGTCAATCGTGAATTCTTGAATGTTTTTGACGTCTAAGACACAAAGGCACAGCGAAAGAGGAAGAGAAGGAGTAAAAAGGATAAGGGGAGGAACGGGAGGAGTAAAAGGAGTGGAATAAACATGAGAAATAGGAGGAAAAGTAATTAGAAAAGAAAGAGAAGGGGAAAGAGGAGAAAGAAATGTAAAAAGAAGATAGGAAGAAGAGGAGGAAGAAATGTAAAAACAAGAGAGGAAGAAGAGGAGAAAGAGAGGGAAGAAGAGGCAGAAGTAAAGGAAGAGGAGACGAATGGCCAAAGAAGATAAGGGAAAGAAAGAGTAAGAAGGGAAAGAGGTGTAATAGAAAAAATAAAGAGAAATATCTAGAGGAGGAGAGGAAGAAGAAGAGGAGAGTGTAGAGGAGAAAAGGAAAATGTGAATATGTAGGAGCTAAATGGTGTAAATACGTACATACATACATACACTCAACCATACATGCATGCATAAGAAACAGACCCACAGCAAAGCAATTATACACTATGGGACGATATCTTGTGGACTTAAATAAGACTGTCCAGGACAGTTCGATGTTAAGTCTTCCTTCAGTTACGGTTCTCTTTCTATGCCTACAAATCAACACCGAATATTCTTGGATATTCGTTACACACCTCATATTATCCCTTCACATCTGACAAGTCAGTACACTCTCCATTTCTGTTTTTTCTTTATTTTCTATATTCTTCTTACCCAGACCTGATGAGGGCTATTTTATTTTATTATTTTTGGCCCGTTCTGGTGTCACAATCATAAAAAAAAAGACTATTCCACATACTTAATGTCCACCGCCGCGAACATAATGAATAAATATGCTAAAACCCTTAAACCCCCCCCCTCCCCGTTCCATTACTCTTAGAAAGTAGCAGAGAAGATTTGCCTTTGATGTCTTTCAGTGTATGATCTCTTTTTAATAATACGCGTGTCCTCATCTCTTACGATATATATATCTTTGGGGCACAGGTCCTGTAGATGTCTCCTTCTCATGGTAGGATCTTTTTGAGAGAGAACAACGATGTGAGCACTCTCATATTCCACTGTACAAAAACTCTATTAGTTAATAGCAGGGCCTAATTTCTGGTTCGTTTTACTTAAATCTCTTGTGTAGATAATGATGGTGGATGTGTCTTCATCGCACACAGTTATTATCATTGTAAATGTTATTGCCAAACACATTATCTATGTACAAAAAAAATGGATGTTGTAAGGATGAGTGACCCGATGGTTCTCTAGAGTTATTCATATTTAATAGGCAAGGGACCTAACCTAACTCGACCTGACCCAACCCAACCTAACCAAACCTATCATAAGCTAACTTAGCAATTCATGAGGTTATTTAACTCCTGGTGTTCCTCATCTTTACAAGAGCTCAAATAATATTTGGCGATAACTGAAGATGGAGTAAAATGCGATGTGACAGATCTTGCCACTCATAGATAATTTTATGTATTAAGCAACATAAACACATCATTATTATGACCGAACTTCATCATGAAGCCGTAAAAATGCAAGGAATGCTATTACTCAGACATAACAGATATCATAAGAAATGGTGTTTTGTAAAGATGAGTAACCTCCAGAACCCCATGTAAATTTAGGTTAGGGTATATTATGTTAACTTGGCTATATTAGGTTAGGTGACTTACCTTGTAAATATGAAAAACACTAGAGCACCCTGGGGTTACTCATCATTACACAAAACATCTGCTTTCCCAAAAATGTCTGCTTCTGGCATTTTTTACGGATCATCAGCTAATGTCGTATATACTAGCACCTTTTACAGATCTCCACTTTGAGAAGAAAAGATTTTATTTCTTCAGATTTGTAGTTATTCTTCTTTGCAAGAAGTTATCTGAAGGGGATCTGATGCATCAAGGTATTTTCTGGGGTACTTCAGATTTTCAAGGTATTCGAAAAAAATTTCATTTTTACGTCTCTTCGGGGTTTTTCGTCTTTCAGGGTTTGGCTGCAAGATCAATTGCTTTTGGTGCTTGGAAACATTGCAACACCCATGTAAGTACCCAAGCAACTATGTGGTTCCCACATGTACCTGCTAACAAAGGTAATTGGTTTCATGATCACTGTTCGAACAGCTTTCCTACAGCATGCTCCGAAGCCAGTCTGCAAAATTCATTACTTAGCCGACCCTCAGAGGAACTCTGGAGAAATTATCTACTATGTGCGTTCAGAGTTTGACAATCTATATAAGGTATTCTGGTGCTTATTCTTCTGTATGAGATTTTAGGCGGCTACATATCTTTAAGATATACTACTTAGATAATTAATAAATTAAATATATTTCGTAGGGTTATTCATTTCCACTAGAAAATCTAGGTCATCCATTATTAACTAGGTATTTTTTTGGTTGTCTAACTGTATATATGTAATACTGAGCTTATCCATAATTAGCAAGTGTGTTTTGCTTTTAGCATTTAAGCACCTGATGATAAAGTATCAACAATGGAAGTATGAGCTTCCTCTTATCATGTAAAGTTAGTAGAATTGCCCCTTGGGACAACTGTCCCAGGGAACAAATGCCAATTAGAACGATTGTTCTTTAGGACAACTGCCCCAACAATTATTGCACTTAACGTAACCTAACCTAAAATTTTCATTCATTATTCATAAATCATATTATATATTTCAGTATAATATTATCATGGGGCAACTGTTTGTTTATGCAATAGGAGTTAAAGGAATTTCCATAGGATAAACATCCTTTGGGCAATTGACCAAAGGAGCCATTGTCCGTAACCGCTATCATTCAACTAAGAAATGCAATCTCTATCTTTTAAACTCTCCCAAGTTTCATCAAACTATAATTATAATTCAAGCTGATCCACGCTCCACACACCACCAATTAATTAAATAAAAAAACTTAAATAATGGCCATTGAATGATATCAATGATAAACTACCTAAGATGATGTTAAACAACTGTCCAAACCCAGTTAAGGGCCATTGAAACTTTACCCTGTGAAATTTATATAGATTTGCGTTATTTAAATGGGACGGCTGAACTTATGGAATTTATTAAAAAAAAATCTTTTATTCCACAACCAGCGTCGAATTTATGGTATGTAACAAATGGCAACTGTAGACTTCACTCTATCTATCTATCGATTTATCTATCTATCTATCTATCTATCTATCTATATGTATGGAAAATTAATGAGCTTAAACTTAATTTTTACTAAGAGGGATACACCGGTGGACGTGGTTAGACTGCTAAAGTTAAGTGACAACCCTTGTATGAGGGCGTGACCGGATAATTAATAATTTGGTATGTTGCCCGCTATTTGGTCTTGGTTTTGAAATTGCCTTTTGTTATGTATAATATAAAGTCGTTTAACTCTAAAGGAATAGTATTTAAAGCGGTCATTTTCACATCGTGTGTATGAAAGAACCCTAAATCATCTGGCTAACACCAACAATAGCATAGAGGGTTTTCATAATGCACTGGAAGGAACCGTTACAAATACTCATCCAAATATATGGAAACTTACCAATCTCTTAAGAAATGAAGAATCTTTCTAAAAAGAGGATACTCGATTGCACAAGAGGAGAAACTTCAAGCGATAAAATACAAAGATGTATATAATCGCATACTAAGCATTGTCAGAGGGTACGATCGAAATAAAAAGCAATAATAGAGGAAATGGGACCAGAAAATAGATTTTCAAAATCATTTTGTGTTAAACTCAGGCATCCCGTGGATTTAGTTAGGGCATAGGGAGCTGCATCAAGATTGGAGGGATGCCGCTTGAGATTTTTCCTAAAAGGGTCATTTTTAACCCCTTTTGGCGAAATTGGCATTTTCAAAGTTTGAGAAATTGAAAGAAAATTTTTCACATCTTCTTTTATTCATCTTTCCATTCACTTAGCATAGGCTTATTGTACATCATTTTATTTCTTATGATGTTGGCTACATAATGACATACAGTATAATTGAAAAAATGATCTAGGTGGGTTCCAGTAGGGGTTAAAGGTCAGCCTATGACGAATTACATAGTTTTCGCCCATTCTCCAAACCACAGGCAAAATAACCCATCAGTGATCTGCTAATTTTTGCACTTTTACAGATATAGAATCTGAATTTCAGATCAAAACTTAGCACGAAGGTCTGCCCCTCTCTTTTTATCTCTTTATTTAATTTTCGTGCTTTTCCCTCCAATTCCCTTATATCCTTAATTCCCTCCCTTTTTTCCCCTCCTATCCTATCCCAACCCATCCTATCCTATCCTTCTGCCACTTTTACAGCAATATTTAGGTAGTTAGTTTTTTATGAGGTATGGTTCATACCAAACCCTTCTAGAATCAAGGGGTTAAGAGTCAAATTTGATCCTTTTTTTAGAAAGAGTCGATTATACCCAGTCACTTTGTACCTTTATGCTAAACCAACCCGTATGCTTGGGACTCTTTCTCCATTACATCCCGTGTCAAAATCTTATGCAACACAATTATCGAAGAAAAGTGTAGAATAAGGTGTAAGCTGTCAAATTGTGCTAATTTATGTTAATTAGGTCTAAAAAGGGAATGACATGCACATCTCAAGAATAGTCATTACTTATCTCCAAGTTTTTCATATGTTCACACAAAAATGGATGATTTAGCTCCTTGAGTGTCTGAAGGGATCAAAGAGAGTCCAAAATAATAATCAGAGCATGAAAACGGGTCCCATTCATCTTCCTCTTGGGGCAAGGAACATTCCCCCCTGCAGGCACAGGAATTGATACATGTCTTGTGACCTGCCTTGACACAGCCACATCTTCTCCCATAGCCTGTAATACAGGAACATGTGACTAGTCCTTACATGCATTTGGGAGGGGGCTCAGTGACATTAACTTGGGAATTAGATCCCCACTTTTGTCATCAATCAGCCATCCTCTGGATGTTGGATTCAGAAATTGTTGTACAGCTTTCAAGCACCGATGCCACACCAAATACTGGTAGTTGGCACGATGAATGTGGAATTCAAGGGCATCCTTGGTTGAGGGAAGGGCACTGAGAGAGCATTTGAGGAAATTTTTTTCCTGACTTCGTTGATCCTGGTCATAAGGGTGTTTTTCAAGTTCGGCTTGCAAACAAATCTCTCAACATCTTTGATTATTTGGTTATCAATATTGGAAGACCCTAGCTTTCAAAGACATGCCCATTCTTTCATGAACACCTTCCAAGCAGTTTTCTTCCCAATATCAGCAAACTGACTGACTGAATCACAACCAATCAGACTGCGGAACGTAATTAGGGTTTGAATCTGTTCATCTGGCAATGAAATTGAATGTATAGGTATAAAAGGTCATTTGGCCTTCAGATCCATACTGAACCATGTTTCGGGGGGTAGGCTATCGCGGTGAGCTACTGCCAAAATGAGGACATCAGTGTCCCTACATTGAAGGACACATCGCTTATATCCCTGCTGTGATGCATCAGCAGCATAGAGGATAAGCCTAGTATCTGCCTCCTCATGATCTGAACTCAAGTGGTCAGTGCCCTTGCCTGTAGAAATCCATACTTTCAGCAGATCATCGAATCCACCAGCAACAACCAATTCATGGGTTGAATTCAGCTTCTCTGCCCTCTCTAATATAGCTTCTGAAAGAAATGCAGCTAGGTCAGCGTTGTTTGCAGAGAGACTTAGGAATGACTTGAAATCTGAGGGAAGCTTCACATCCTTTGAACTGATGACTCGTCTAATTGGTTTGACTTTTCCAGCTTCACTTTGTTTGCTTATTGTATCAAACTTGATGGACAGATCCTGATATCGATCAAACAGGTCAACCCTTGAGTAGACAGGCCCGAATTGCTTAAGGACACTATTGCAGAACTCGACTGAAAAATCTCAAACGCTGCTCTTTGTCTGGCTTTCCGATCGCTTGGATAAGAGCAGCACCATCAATCAGCAGGCATGTCTTTGCTTCACTCTTTGGGAGAGGCTTGAAGATGTCCACTTCTCCTACTAGCAACTCCTGGAGCTGGGCCTTGTCACTTGTGTGAAGTTTCCCATTCGTACTTGCTAGGGATCGAGGAACTTTTGAAAGTTCATGCCTCAGAATAGCGTTCAGATCAATATCTCTTCCACTCTGTGCTGCAACAAACAATCTCTGGATCAAATTCTGGTCTGCTTTTATATCTTTCTGTTTCTCAGCTCCTTTTGATTTGACTTTCACCTTGTACATCCTGCTAATTGATGGAGTCTTCTTCCTAGCCAAGGTAGCGTAGAAGTGAGTTGATTTCTCAATCAGGTGAGTGGTAACAAATTCTTCGACAAGTGTTGTCCCTGTTTCACGAGCCTTGAGAACATCTTCTTTGATCGAGTCTGGCAAAACATCCTTGGTTGCAAGGCACACAAGGTCTTCAACATGTTCCTCAGTATCAGTGAAGACTCCCAGTCTCTGGAATTGAGCCATGATTTTCCGAAGGTCCTCCTCAGCTCTCACCAGTCTTGTTGGTCCAACATATTAATTTGTCCATTCTGCATCCACATCGCGATCGACATCAGTGCCAAACATCTTATAGGCTACCTCTGCCATTTGTGACTTCTCGTTATACATCAGGCACCACTTGTCATGAGCTTCGTTACGTCTGGTGATTCCAATTATTCCCCCACTTATCTTGGACACTTTGTTGACGTGGTCTAACGCTTGGTCCACAGAGACCCGACAAAACTTCTTCTTCGTTCTCTTGACAGAGAATTTCCCATTCATGAAGAGATGGTGGATCGACGAAGGAAGTTGGCACATGTCAGCCAGGTAGACAGGGTTCCATCTTGCGTAGTTGGTGTGGTTGCACACCGCAAACCACGGGAGCATCCTCTTGAAGGATGCCAGGTGTAACCCCCAATTCCCTTCCCTTTCTGCTCAGATGAAACTGAGCAGAATGGACACCATTTCCATATAGTCAAGCCAGAATGCAAACTGTGGCCTCTGGACTTGCTCATCATCAAATGCTTCCAACATTGAAATGATTGCCCCACTAATACTAGTCAGCTGTGAGAACGCCCTCCTTGCCTCATCAAGATCTTGGTTTTTTAAAGCATTTCCAACCTCCATAGCAAATTTGTTTGCCTCAACTGCCATTGGGCCATGCCCAAGTTTCATCTTTAATTTCAATTTTTGGTTTCTAACAACCAGCTATTACTTACTTCAAGCCTGACAAGATCCTTGACAAGTATAATGAACCCTGTTCAGCAATTAACATGATTGGACATTTTGATTTATGATGAATATTGTTGGCCTTGTCATCAGGCCTAGAATGAAATGCACAAGGTGATCTAAACAGTACTGCCATCTCCAGGAATGTTTGGACACAAGCATCAAGACATGTCAATCGGAAAATAAGCTAGAAGTCCACACTGACCCGAAATGCTCATTTTATCACTGACCCTTTTTCATGCTCTGACCATTATTTTGGACCCTTTTTGATCCCTTCAGACACCAAGAAGCTAAATCCTCCATTTTTGTGTGAGCAAATGAAGAATTTGGAGAAAAGTAATGACTATTCTTGAGATGTGCATGTTGTTCCCTTTTTTAGGCCAAATTAACGTAAATTAGCATAATTTGACTCTTTACACCCTTTTCTACACTTCTCTTCGATAATTTTGTCACATAACAAGATTTTGAAAAAAGGGATGTAATGGAAAAAGAGTCCCAAGCACACTGGTTGGTTTAGCATAAAGGTACAAAGTGACTAGGCATAATTGACTCTTTCTAAAAAAAAAAAGAGTCAAATTTGACACTTTACCCCTTGATTCTAGAAGGGTTTGGTATGAACCTTCCCTCATCAAAAACTAACTACCTAAATATTGCTGAAAAGTGCAAAAATTAGCAGATCATTGATGGGTTATTTTGAAATTGTTTGGAGAATGGGGGAAAACTATGTAATTCGTCATAGGCTGAACCCACCTAGATCATTTTTTTCTATTATATTATTTGTCACTGTGTAGCCAACATCATAATCAATAAAATGATGTACAATAAGCTCATGCTAAGTGAATGGAAAGATGAATAAAAGAAGATAATGTGAAAAATTTTGTATCAATTTCTCAAATTTTGAAAATGCCGATTTTGTCAAAAGAGGGTTAAAAATTAGCCATTTTTTTTTAATCTAAGGCGGCATCCTCCCAATCCAGATGCACCACCCT
>JAXCGZ010019629.1:0-30000 GCA_037179515.1 Halocaridina rubra
CTGTCTTGGAGCTTTAACGTTTTTTGTATACTTTTAATAACATTTTTATTACAAATATATATATATATATATATATATATATATATATATATATATATATATATATATATATTATATATTATATATTATATATATATATATATATATATATATATATATATATATATATATATATATATATATATATATATCTATATATATATATATATATATATATATATATATATATATATATATATATATATATATCTATATATATATAATGTATATAGATATATATATATATATAATGTATATAGATATATATATATATATATAATGTATATATATATATATATATATATATATATATATATATATATATATATATATAATATATATATATATATATATATATATATATATATATATATATATATATATATATATATATATATATATATATATATATATATAAATATATAATATATATATATATATATATATATATAATATATATATATATATATATATATATATATATATATATAATATATATATATATATATATATATATATATATATATATATATATATATATATATATATATATATATATATATATATATATATATATATATATATATATATATATATATATATATATATATATATATATATATATATACATACATATACCTTGGCTGTTTCCCCCTTAAATTGGGGGGTAGCCGACATCAAAAAAGGAAAACAGTTTGGGGATATATATATATATATATATATATATATATATATAATATATATATATATATATATATATATATGTATATATATATATATATATATATGGAAACACCTGGCAGAAAGACCCTTTCGTATACAACTTCTTAAATTTGGAAAATACCGGCTGGTCCATGGGCTGGAGGATAGGAGTGGTGTTGGGAGGCAGAAAGTTTACTTTTATGAAGCCGTACTGTATAGCGAGATCTTCCACACCTGGAGTGAAAAAATATCTTGAGGAAAATGATTTGCCCCTTAAGTGTCTCCTCATGATGGACAATGCTCCTGCCCATCCTCCAGGTGTGGAAGAATATATTGCTCTACATTATGACTTTATTGAAGGCAAATTATCTGCCTTACATTACCACTCCTCTCCTCCAGCCCATGGACCAGCAGGTAATTTCTAATTTTAAGAAGTTGTATATAAAGGGTCTTTTTGCCAGGTGTTTCCAGGTCACCAATGACACGGATTTGACCCTTCGTGATTTTTGAAAAGACCACTTTAATATCCTCCATTGCATTGGCCTCATTGAAAAAGCATGGAAGGAGGTCTCATATCGTACGTTGAACTCCACCAACTCCACCTGGAGGAAACTTTGGCCAGGTTGTGTGACTGATAGAGGCATTGAAGGCTACAAGTAGGAGCTATCTATTTAAATTTTGAGTGAAATTGTGGCTACGGGCAAAAGTTTGGGCTTGGAGGTCAAGGAGGAGGATGTGGAGGAGCTGGTGGAGGACCACAAAGAAGTTACCACGGATTAATTAATTGAGTTGCAACGTGAACAGGTGAAGATTCTCCAAGAGGAGTAGTCATCGGAAGAGGGTGATGAGAGGGTAAAGGTGTCCAGTGAAGAATTTAAAGAAAATTTCAGTAAGTGGAATGATGTGCAGGCTTTTCACCCAGATAAAACTGTGGGCAATAGAGTAGTGAACATGGTAAATGACAATATGATGAATATTTTTTGAAAAATTCCCAAATAATAAAGAAACAAATTTCTCTGGATCGTTTCCTTGTTCCAGTAGACAGGGAAGCAGCTACCAAAAGAAAAATGAGAGGGAAAACACCAGAAATACAGCCTGTATCGGAAGAGTTCCCTAACGTTTTTATGGAAGGGGAATCTCCTTCCAAAAATTAGTCCATCTCCTCCTCCTCCTCCACCACCATCCACGTATGCCAGCAACAATCATCCAAAGAGGTCAGTACAGTACTGTACCATGTTTTATTTTAGTAGAGTAGAATTCCTTTCTATTATTAATGTAATTTTTCTTTTACAGATAAAATGCATATAACCTGTATTATATTTCATGTTTTTATTGACTCAAAAAATTTTAAAATGAATATTTATTGTGACTAGGAATGGAATATTTATTGTGTCTAGGAACGGTTTAATTGAATTTACATGCTTTTCAATGGGAAAAATAAAAACAACCCACGAAACAGGTTTTGGTAACGGATTAAATTCGTGGGTTGGGGTCACCACTGTATATATATATATATATATATATATATATATATATATATATATATATATATATATATATATATATATATATATATATATATATATATATATATATATATATATATATGCCTCATTCCCCCTTGTAAGGGGGTGGCCAAGCCAAGAAATGCACTTTCACCACAATCCACACACACCTCAACCACTCCTCTTAGCTCCTTGGGGATAAAGGATGCCACGTCTCCTCCCCTTCCACCCTGCTTGGGTCATCCACAAAGTAGGCGGGCAAGGATATTCTAAAATGAAGCCCGACAGTTGCAGCTGGTTTACCACCACCGCTTCATCACATGGCAACTCTCCTCACACCCGTCCATCACGTTTCACTGAGCTAGCAGGTGCGTGAAATCCCTTTGGACCACGTTATGAGGGAGGGGGGTTAAAAATGCTTCTCCCTTGTTCCCTGCGTGTCGTAAAAGTCGACTAAATGGGGCGGAGCAGGGGGACATACTGTATATACAGTGGTAACGTGCTGGCCTCGCATTCGCAAGGTCGACAGATCGGTTCCCGCTCAGGACCAAGAGTTTAAGCTGTTTACTAGGAAGGTTACTGCTGTTGATGGGTACCAGAGTGGGGGGTTGGGGCTTGCCCCAGCTGACGTTTTGAGGAGCATCTCAGATGGATATCGGAACTGAAACTCCGTCAACCTTTATATATATATATATATATATATATATATATATATATATATATATATATATATATATATATATATATATATATATATATATATATATATATAGAGAGAGAGAGAGAGAGAGAGAGAGAGAGAGAGAGAGAGAGAGAGAGAGAGAGAGAGAGAAACTAAAAATTATCAACTCGCCATAGGAAATAATGTTGCTATCCCATAACAAGACATATAGAAAGTTGTTTTCGCCATGGACAAGGCGTGAAACCAGTTAAATTAGATACGGTCAGTGGTAGGAAGGGACAGGAACATATTAAATTGATAAAAATAGTAGTAATAGTGAATAAAACATACTAAATTTAAAAATAATAATAATAATAATAACTAGTAATGATAATAATAATATAATAATTGTAATAGAAATAATACTAACAACAATAACAGTAACAACAGTACAATAATAAGGAAAAAATAATGATACAATTACGAAAAAACAAAAGCAAAAAATAATGATAATATGAGAAATACTAACTTTATTATTATGAAGCTAATAATATACAGTAATAGTAATTATAAAATGATTATGATAATGATACAATAATAGTAGTAATAAAAGAAAGGATATAATTACTAATAATAACATAACAAAAAATAGAAGCAAAACTAAATCAATTGTAGATAAAAAGTTTGCAAAAAGTAATTTTGGAAATAACATATTCTTTTTATCTACATTTGTTTTTTGCTTTTTATTTTTTCGTGATTATATCATTATTTTTGTCTTTAGTATTGTACTGTTGTTATTGTTGTAATATTTCTATTATACAGGTTATTTATTCATATTATTACTATTGTTATTATTATCATTACTATTAGTTATTATTATTGTTATTTTTATCATTATTATTAAAGTTAGTGTGTTTTGTTCACTATTACTATTATTTTAGCAATTTAATATGTTCCCGTCTCCTCCTACCGCTGACCTTATCTCATTTCCTTGTCAATAGTGAAAACAAAGCTTTCTACATGTGTTAGTGTAGTCAAGCAAAATTATTTCCTTTGCTGAGTTGCTAGTTTTTATTTTCTCCTGTTTTCTGTGTGCATATATATTGCTTCATTCGTTTGTACAAACCAGATTCCAACTTGAAAGTACTGTACTAAGGATCTCAAAATTTCTATCAATTTCCTTACATAGCCATAACTATTCACATTATATATATATATATATATATATATATATATATATATATATATATATATATATATATATATATATATATATATATATAAACCGTGGTACAGTGAAATCGTGAGCCAAGAATCGCGATCCAGCGAAGGATCACTGTATACAGTATGTACTGTATGTGTATTTGTTTGATAACCAATGTATGTATAGTCAAAAATTAAATGTATTACAATAACTTTGTATAAATAAGATATTAATATATATGCAGGTCATTTACAATATTTACAGGAGCAACAGCAATAATTTACATAGTTATAGAAGTACTGGTGAATAATGATCAGTGTCTATACTGTGTATAAAAGTAATAAATACTTGTTACAACAAAGGTATGTAATCAAATCTGGAAATATTTGCCTGATGTTACAAAATAATATGGACGTACATGAATATGTTTGATGCATTTATTGCAAAATGTAAGGTATTATATTTTATTAGGTAGCCTGTTTATTATCAAATCATATTTCTTTGGATATGTGTACTTTATGTCAGTGATCCACACATATATACAAGTTAATGGAGGATACAGTATGCAAGTGAGTGGCAATATTTTTTCTTAACACCCATTGTATGAATGTGCTTTATACAAATCACATGAAGAAAACATTATGCAGTGTAAAAAGATAGCTTTTGCTTGGTTGCTGATCAAATTTTATTACTGTACAGAACTGGCGAAAGTGCTTTTAATGTTTTTTGTCGCTGTTAACCTCCATTATGGAGGCACACACAGACAATTTGGAGCCTGGGCATTAAGGCTGGATGCCTTTCCTCACTCCTTGCAGTAGGCTTGATTATGAGTCTCGCCTCCTGAGTCCAATATTCTGAACATTATGCTATCTAGTCCCCTCTGAATGGGCGTGAGTATTGTGTCCATATTAGGCATATAGTAGAGAGGGTGCCTAATGAGTACCACAGGATAAAAGTTGTGTCTTCTTAGGATAGCATAATTTCCTAACCATTACCATAACTAGTGAGAGACACCTCTCGTGAAAGATACCCTGAGAGGGAGGAGGTTGTAGGAATCAAACAAGAGCCGATACATTCAGTTTTTATTTCCATTGTTTCAAGACAGATAATTCAGTGGTTAGAGCTCTCAATTTGGGAAGACAAACTTGTCTGTGATCCCACCCAAAGGCATTAGGAAGTCCATCTAGCCTTTATTCCCTTGCTACAACCTGTTGGTATATACTCCTATAATGTTGATTACTTGTGGCAAACAAAATTATGATTTTGTTTTGCCATTATATCCAGGCAACAGTAGCACAGTGGATAGTACGCTGGACATGGGAAGTGACACACCCATGTTCAATCCCAGTGTGGGGTGTTAGAAAGGGCATTCAGCCTTAATATCCCACCCTCCTAATGGGGATTGTGACAAATTGGTAAATAACCTTTTATTTCCAAATTTTTAAATGTTAACGCCATTGCGTAGCGGTAGAATTTATACTCGAGCGGTGAGGGACTGTGTCTCACCCCACACGGCAGGCCTATGGGAAGGGCAGCCAGCCTCATCTTCATCTATTCCAACTCCTGAATGGGTACTAATAATGACACATAAAAGGTAAAAAGAAAAAACTGGCATGCAGGCTTTAAATTATGGATGGTATATGTCTAATTGTTAAGTTTGTACAAGTATTTTTTTTTTTGTACTTGAATCCATATTTCTTGTATGCCGAGGTTGTTAATAAATAATAACACAGATAATTGGAGTTTTATAGATTTATAGCATTTTTATTTTAGGTGCAGGGCCTTGGGACTATAGTACTCGAGCCCATTCTGGGGCATCAGTATGCTCAGTGGTAGAGTGAACTAGTCTGCAAGCAACTAACCTGGGTTCATTCCCACCAAGGGGTGTTAAGATGGGCATCCAACTTTAATCCTACAACTCAAATATTTCTGTGTCCACCCCCAAACGAATGGGGACTAACTGACACATATCGTCTTGTGTCAGTTAGTGCCCTTCCTTGTACCTGAACTCATGGTACAAATTGTTCCAGTTTGACTTTCAATGCTCATTAGACCCTATATTTTGACAGGGTCTAGATAATAAGACACCATAAATGCCTTTTCATATATAGGTTAGTGTGTGTTTGTCATAAAACAGCACAAGTACCAGGGGCAGGAGTTGGTTGTCACAGTTTGGCCTTTTGCTGCTCTTTTGGTTTGAAGCTCTGCAGGGTGAACCTATACTGCAAATGCTGCCACTCCATGTCCACACCTTATCAGTTTTGGGGATATGATATCTCAATTAATTCTACTTAAATTTTGACACAGTTTGATTTCTGCCACTCAGTAATCACTCAAACCTATCTATATACAAAAGCCATAGTCCCCCTTAAAAGCTGGGTGGCAGATTCGAAGAAAAAAAAACTTTGTAGGAGGAATACACAGGCACCATCCGCCCGTTGAAAGACTACAACTGAAGGTATAAGGATGCAACTAGGACTGGTCCAGACAGTTCCAGGTTGAGTCTTCCTTCAGGACGGTTCTTTCCTTATGCCTACATCTACACTGAATATTCTGGTGTATTCATTACACATCTCTTGCTATTCCATTACATTTGACAAGTCACAACATTTCCCACATGTCTCTCTTTTTTCTCACATTTGTTATTATCTATGGAAGGTCCACACCTAATGGCCCCCAGTACCCGGCATAGAGGGTGCGAAGAATCTCCGGGGATCGTGTTGACTCCACTATTGGCTTTAGGGCAGACACGCCTGGTAGTAGTAATGGTTCTGCCCACAAACTTGCACCTCCCAATAGATCTACTTTCACTCCTCACTGTTCTAACATTCGTGGGCTGAACTCTATTATTTCGTCTGTGGAACAGCACTTGGGTACTTTCCTCCCTAACCTCTTCCTCCTATCTGAAACTCAGCTGTCTATACATGCTTCCACTGACCTATTTCAAATCTCTCACTATAATCTGTATACTCGTTTTCGTTCCATGGACCTTGAGTCTCCCGACTTTGATGTTCTCTGGCTAAAAGTCTATCTCTCCACTACCATTATCTTCCTTTGCCTCTGCTACTGTTCTCCAAACTCCACCAAGTTTGTGTCGTTCTTTGAATATCTGTCCTCGTTCCATGAGTCCTTGCTATCTTCTCACCCACATGCCGAAGTTCTCTACGTTGGAGACTTCATTGTACACCACAGTGAGTGGCTTCATTCCTCTTACACTGATGTGGGAGGAAGTGAGGCCCTTGCTTTCTCTATTACTCACGATCTGGAACAAATTATCAAACATCCTACTCGTGTTCCTGATCGTCACGAACATGCAGCAAATACTCAACCTATTTTTTTTTACTTCTAATCCTTCAAACTACTCCAATTCTGTGCTTTCCCTCATGGTAAATCTGACCACTCTATGATCTCAGTCTCTTCCATTTTCGCTCCCCCTCCACCAATCCCACCTACTCAGCGCCGCCTTTGGCACTTTTGCGTAACTTCCTCTTTGACTTCCCATGGGATGACTACTGCTTTCGGGCCCCCAACCCTTATCAGGTAGCTCTAAAAGTTGCCGAGATCATGACCGCGGGAATGGAGGCGTACATCCCTTCTTCTACAAAAACTTGCTCTCCCCCTAAACCTTGGTTTGACCATGCCTGCTCCATGGCTATCCAGGCCAGGAATCGGGCACACCAATCTTACCAAGCCTCTCCTTCTGAATTAACTCGTTCTGCTTTTATTGTAGCTAGGAATCGCTGTACTGCTCAGAATTGAAGGTCTAAGGCTTCCTTTATAGGAAGGAAAGTTGATGACCTTAACTCCTTTCCCATTGACAAATGATTCTGGTCCTTAGCCAAAAACTTCTGCAACTCAAGCTTTCCCCCTCTCATTCATTCTGATGGTTCTATAGCTTGCTCTCCCACTGACAAAACGACTCTCTTTGGCTTTCATATTTCTGCCAACTCTTCTATAAACGATTCCAGCGCACCTGTTCCTCAATCTTTACCCCTCTCTAACCCTATGCCCTCCCTTATCCTTTCTTCACACAAAGTTCATAGGGTTCTTCGCTCGCTAAAGACGAACAAGGCATCTGGTCCCTACAAGGTTCCTTAAGGATATTGCAGATGAACTGGCTCCCATGCTTTGCTGCCTTTTTCGCCTTATTCTCTCAACCAGTATCTATCCTTCATCTTGGAAGCATGCTGTAGTTCAACCTGTTCCTAAGAGAGGGGACTGCTCTATTCCTTCAAACTACTGACCTATTGCCCTAACCTCCTCTATTGCTAAAGTTTTCGAAACTTTGCTCAATGCTCACTTCTTGAAGCTCCTTGACTCTAACTCACTTAGCTCCGATCACCAGTACGGCTTCCGCAAGGCAAGATCCAATGGTGAACTCCTGTCATATCTTACTCTTGTATAGTCATCGTCTCTGAGGAACTCTCTGGAATCCTTTGTCATCGCCCTTGATATCTCTAAGGCTTTTGACAGAGTCTGGCACAAGGCTCTGTTGGCCAAACTCGCTGCCTATGGCTTTACCCCTTCTTGCTGTTCTCTGATTTCCAGTTTTCTAACTGACCGTTTTATATCTGTAGTTGTTGATGGCGCAACATCTAGCCCTTTCTCTGTTACCAGTGGTGTTCCACAGGGCTCTGTTCTATCACCTACTCGGTTCCTTCTCTTCATCAATGATCTCCTACCATCCCCATCTTCCTCTCTTCTTCATGCCTTTGCTGATGATTCTACCCTTCACTTTTCCTCTGCCTTTTTTTTACAACCTTCATCTGCTACTCGTAATCAGTCTCGTATCACTCTTTCTTCTACTCTCAACTCCGATTTGCAAAGTATCTGAGTGAGGCACTCAATATTTAGTTAAATTCAATGCCTCCAAGACAGTTTCTGGCTATCTCTTTATCTTCTTCTCCTCCTGATAACCCTATCGTCTTTGAAACCAACAAAATTTACCCTCTTAATTCTATCAACATAGCCTCTAACTTGTCTTGGAGAAATCACATAATCCAAATTTCTAAATCTTCATCCAAAAAATTGCGGGTTGTGTTTCGTTTTCATCATTACTTTTCCACTTTACAGTTACTTAATATTTATAAAGGTCTTATTCGTCCCTGCTTAGAATAGTGCTCACACATCTGGGGTGCTTCTTCTTATACTTATCTCCTTGATAGGGTTGAATCTAAGGCAGTCAGACTCATTAATGATCCTTCTCTTACTTCTAATCTAGATTCTCTCTCTCTTTGCCATAAGGTATCTTCCCTTTCTCTTTTCTATCGCTACTACTTCCATCGCTGCTCTGATTAGTTGGCGAGTTGCATCCCTCCCCCACTGCCGAGGCCGCGTAACACTCGTCAAGCGGCCTCATCTCACAGGTACTGTGTGGAGATTTGTAGCTCGCGGGTTGGTCGGTGCAGCGACTGCTTCTTCCCATCTACCTCAAGACCCTGGAACTCTCTTCCTCCTTCTGTCTTTTCTAATTCTTATGACCTTTCATCCTTCAAAAAGCAGATCTATCGTCCTCTCAGGGCCTAGTCCTCCATATCTCTAGGTCCTCAGTACTTTGTTTTTTCTGTCTGTCGTTTTCCTTTGTGTAACATTACCTCATCTCTACCTTGTCCTTAACCTTTTTCTTTTCCTTCGTCTTAGTATTTTCTCGTGCCTGGGCCTTTATTGATGAGGGCAGTTTCTGCCTGTCCCGGTGTCACACTCATAAAAAAAAATATATATATATATAAAAGAAATTGAAGGAGTTAGAAAAACTAAGGATCATACATGTAACTGCTTTTATCTGTAATTTCATGATATAACCATGAAGAGTATGAAGCTATCTTAGTAATTACATGCTTTGATTATAATCCTTTGACTGAATATGACCTCCTCAAAGGTAGTCAATTGACCTCTTCAAGGGTCAAGCTTTGAAGAATACTTTTTGTCAGGCTCAGAAAACTGCAGAGAAAAAACACTACTACTTTCAAAGAAAGATTCTTTTATCTGGCTAAAAGTTGCACATCTAATTCCACTCAATTTATACGAAGAAAAACAATTTCAGATGAATAAAAAACTAGTTCAAAGCGAATCTATTTGATATTATTCATGACAGTTATCGTCATGGAATGGAAGTATGATTTATGAGTTTATGACTATTATTTACAAAAATGCTGATTAAGATTACTTTCTGGGATTAATTCAATATCAAAAGGACATTATTATCTAACCCAGCATGAGATTTATATAACCAATTTTTGCCCACGACGAGATGATTAGCACTAAAGTTTTCTTTTTGCAAGTCGAGTTTTGGGAACTAGTGTTAAATCTAAATGTCCGTTTGATGTCAAAGTGAGTCTAACCTCAGTAATCTTTTTATGTCAAAATTACTTTTTAATGCCAAAATGCGAAAAGCAGTACTGAACCAAATATTGTATCAATAGCACAATATGCCAGGTTTAAATTACAAACCAATTAGGTATTTCTTTATGAATAACCAAGCAACTCTAAAACTGCATTACAGTTGTCCCTCATCTTACACGGTTTTAAATAGTGTGGTTTTGAATATACATAGCTGAAATATATAAAATTAAATTTGACAAAAAAAAAAAAAAAAAAAAAATTATAGCAACTACAGTAACTTTTACATGAATTTAAATTGTATTAGGCAAAGTTTAAGTACAGTACAGTACAGCATAATTTAAAGTATACAGGAGGCTGGGAATCGATTATATGCTAAGTATGGACACATTTATATGAGGGATTTGACTACAGTTAATGTTCTTTGACTTACCAGGGTAGTATTAAAACAAACTGAGTGGTAATCTAGGCATAATTCAAAGTATACAAGAGGTTGGGAATAGATTAAATACTAAGGATAGACACATTTATATGCGGGTTTTTACTATAAGCGTTTTTTTACTTAACAGGAAGTGGTTGAACAAATTAACAGAGTGGTAATCTAGGCACAATTCATAGAATACAGGAGGTTGGGAATAGATTATATGCTAAGTATAGACACATTTATATGAGGGATTAGACTATAAGCTATTTTTTTTACTTAATGGGACGTAGTAGAACCAATTAACAGTGTAAGATGTAGGATGACTGTGTCTGGCATACGAATTATGGAATGGGAGACGAGTCTTCAAAACAAGTATTTAGTTCAGTCTAGACTTAAATCAGGTATCACAATTACATTACAATAACAAACTAATAAAAAAATAAAAACAACATATCGTGCATATATTGTTGCTAACTGCCCTCTGCCATGTCGTTCGAGTCAGCAAGCTGATTAGTTTTGAAAATCAAATGGCCATTAAGAATTCAAGTTTCATTTCAGATTCATTTTCAATATATGCGCTACAAACGCTGGAAGTGTTAGGAAGAAGAGGAGGAGTCATAGTTCTCGTCCTTGCTATTTTTCAAGGAATCTAAATACTCCTGTTGACTCGCAGCGAGAGCTTGAGCAAGAATGTCAGCCTCCGCGTTGGTGTAGTCACTCAAACCTTTGAAAAAACAAAAGGTCTGGTTAAAATACTCAATTGTTACTCAAACTTTAAAAAAAAATTCGAGATTATATAGTTAACAAATTACCTTATTATACAATTAAAATAGAAAATCTCTTTTACACTTACATTGAATTAAACTACAGAATGACATATAATCCTTCAAATGAATCGAATGAAAATATAAATTTACCAAACATATCAGGTGGAAGGTGATTGAGAAATGAAGCCGACTCATTAACCACAAAATCGCTAAGAGAAGAATATCCGGACGACGAAGGCATTGGGTCTTTTGACGAGCCAGGGACTGCAGGATCCATCTCTAGTCCAGAAGATGATTTATTTGAGCTAAACGAACTACGGGGAGACGACGAAGCACCAAAAGAAGACACAGAGCTCCTCGGTGATGCAGAGCCCCTCGGTGAGCTAGAGCCTCTAGGAGAAGCAGAACCTCTAGGAGACAATCTAGCAATATCACTAGTCCTTGGAGAGCTACGAGCTGACTCAGAGGATTCTCCAAGCTGTGAACCTTGAAGAGGTGATGCACGTCCTCGATTGCATCGATCGTTAGCACCAGATCCCGAAGGGGAAGTAGGAGATCGCTAGGAAGAAAATAATGTAAATTACCAACAAACATCAGCAAGAAAACACATTGATGAGTGCAGCCTGTCTGTGTCCAGCTCCACTTGAATGGGGATTAATAGATACACAATATGGCAAACAACACCATCACGGAAATATGTTTAAGAACGCAGGAAAAATTAGATTTTTAATGTCTACCGTATCTAAACAGCTAACATTTGCATTATTTTTTCAATTACAGTTAAAATTGAGAGAAAATTATGTGCTAACATACTTTCTTTAGTTTGTTAATATTATTGGAAGCAAAATTCAAGAAAGCGAGTGACATGCAGAGATGGAATACATTGGAACAAAGCGACTTTAAAGCTACTATGAATTGCATTACTCAGCAATATGGAACCTATGGATTGGCTCGAAATATAGTCCTGACAATAGCTTAATCTTGTTCACACAAGTGAGGACCACAGTAGATTTGTGGTTAGAGCACTTGACTTGGGCAGTGACAAACTCGAGTTTGAGCCCAACAAGGAGAGTTAGGAAGGGGATCCATTTTCCCTAGCTCCAGGGGAATTAAGTGACACAAAATGACAAACTATATAGTAAATACTTATGTCGGTGATTAATGTTCACAATTAAAGTTTGTGTTTTATTTAATATTTAGCATGCAATTTTTGTCCTTCGATTGTGGCTCCTCTGTAGATCCTGAACAGAGTAGGTATTATGTAAGAAATATGAGAAAAAATAAAATGAAGCAAATAGGGGACCACTGTAGCAAAGTGGTTAAAGCACTTGGTTCAGAAGTGGGCAGGCCTGCAATCGAGCTTATTATGGGGCATTAAGAAGGAGATCCAGCTTTAATTCCCCAGCCACACTGTTTGTGTCCACCAACATAATAGGATGTAATGGTAACATAAACACGAAGTTATTTATAAATAAAACAGAGCAAATATTACCTGCCCTTTAGAACGTTTATCATTTTCTCGCAACCACTGCAAATAGCTTTCATGAGCAACGTGCTCTTCGATAGCTTCACTCGTGGCTTCAAAATCAGTTGCACGAATTTTATCTTCCAACATGGCCTGGAAGTAAAAACACTAACTTAGAAAAACAACTATTCTCAATAAACTTATTTCTCTTAAACTACATTCATTGTATTTGTCTTTTTTATATAATGGTATTACACATACACTCCTCCAATCAGTTAGGACCCTACCTTTCTTGAAACACCTTCAGCCTCACTACCCATTTCACCATTATCTCTCTACCTTTTTATAAGCATTCTACATGACACCCATCTAACCATGGTGCTTTACCAGCTCTCATTACCTCCTCTCACAATTGCTCTATCATTCTCCTCACCAATCACTGGCATTCTCCACACATCCCCCACAGATATAGTCACTGCCTCTCTATCATCGCCCATATTCAGCAGTTCCTCATAATGCTCATCACATCTCATTTTCACCTTTATCTTGTCCACTAGCAATTGTCCATCTGCTCTTTTCACCCTCTCTTCCCTACCAGACTCACTCTTCTGGACTCCTTTTTGCTTTCTTCCAAAATATTTTTTTATTTCTTTCAAAATAAGAGTGCATGAAAATGAAACACAAAACAAAATTTAAACAGTAATGCAATAATGTATAAGGAATAGATATTATGAAATACAAATGACAGCTAACCTGCTCCAGAACAACATTTTCGCTCTGTCTGGTTGCTTCTTTCATAAGATTTTTGTCGGCAACGCCAGGTTGATACCCAGGGAGTCCCAATCCAACACCAACGGTAGCTTTGTAGGGATCTACGAGACTGTTATAATGAGTTCCAAAATGGTAGCTTACTCGGATAGGTTCGTTATCAGTCTTAAAGCTGCCTTGAAAACTATTGATAGGCTCTGAAAAAGATACAAAACTGAATGAGTAACAACATAAACCAAACTACTTCAATTCTTTTGCAAAGCAAAAGGAGGTGCTGTTTTCTATTCAACGCACAATTAATCTGCAAAAATAGCCAGGAAAAAACTGACCTCCAAAAATCTCTTTCTCAACACCCTGACAGAGAAGGGTAGCGCTACTTCTAGAAGGGCCAGAATATCCTCAAATTACCCATTTTCAGTAAAGTATGGGTAATAACCCGACAATGAAATTTAACCTCTGAAAGCTAATATCCATGTCTGATATTTCCCACTGCCAGTTATAATTATTTACATCAAGGTATATTCTCTTTAATACTTATTCCCGTTCCTATGGTCCAGGATGGAGGCCAAGACTGAAAGAATATACATATAAATACAACGGCCGCCATCGTCTCAGAAGTGGTCGAGTCAAAACACCTATTCACCAGAAGCTAAAATATCTCGAACTCTCCTCTTGGCTCTCTACAGATAATGAGCTACCACAATTCCTCATATCATCCTGATTGGGTTACCCAAAGGGTGAGTGGACTAAACCCTTTTGGACGCTAACCTACAATATGCTGTTAATACAAATATAAATGCTTATGTTTCTCAATGCTTAGGGTCAGAGGGAATATTTCTAATTATCTTCCTTAAACATTGGCCAGTCTTTAGACGAGTGGAAGAAAGTCAAATGTACGTGAATAATATGCACTCAAGCCAAATGTACAATCCGAGTGAAATTACTCACTGGCAACAGCTGGGGGCCGAGGTAGCTCAGTGGTTAGAGCATTCAACTTGGAAAGTGACAAACCGACGTTCGAGCCCACCGCAGGCTCTTAGGAAGGGTATCCAACATATGTTCAACCCATTCAAATGTGAATTAATGGGGAAACACAAAACAGCAAACAATAACAATTAACTGACAACACATGTTTTTAGTCTTAAGTACTCACCTACACTATAAAAGTATACTTCAATGACACGATTATACATTTCAGACATGGCTGCCAATTCGACGTGATTCCCGAAACAGTCGTCTTGGCGTTTTCTATTAACGTACGTTTGGAAGTTTTCTGAGAGGAATGGAGCAAAGGCGTCTTCATTCATTGACTGAAAAAATATAAATGTATATCAAATTTTACATAGTTTAAAATATATTATGTATTATAATATCCCAATGAATGGAATAGTAGTATATCAAAGAGCTAAAAAAAAAATTTATGGCACCCACTATGTAATCCATGCACTGCTTCCGAACAAGGCTGTGCATATCCTGGTCGCCGTAAACTTGGTCAGCAATGGCACGAAAGAGACAGGCACCGTCTTCTCTCATCTTTTTGATCATGAGGTTTTTCTTCTTCATCTTTTTCTCAAACCTTCGTTCTTTCTGTAACAGAACGGAATGGATGAATTCACCATTTATTATGATGGAGGTGACAGAACTCCAACCAGATAGAATGGATATCCCTAAAGAGCATCAAGCCTTAATCCCCAGGTGCCAAAATGTCTGTATCCAAGCCCACTGGCATGAAGACTAATTATGAGACATAATGCAGTGCTTTTATAGAGAAATAAGGCCAGTATTGCAAAACTGAGGCGCAAAAATTAAACAATTGTTTTGTCTTCTAGTCATTTCTTCCTTTTCCACACCAAGTTGCTTCCCCTGCTGGACCCATCTGGTTTATATTTTTTTACTTTTTCCAGCTGTGCTTGTTGTCCGAATAATAATAATAATAATAATAATAATAATAATAATAATAATAGAAATAATAATAATATCCTACGACATAAAAGTAATAAAAGTTATATTTTTTCACCTTTACCACCATTTTATCATAACCCTTGACCTTCAATAATGATAAAATGGTGAGAATTCCTAGGCATTACAAACACTGGCACATGGCAATACTACAACTGAGGGTCCAATGGACTTAAATAGGATTGTCCACGACAGTTCGATGTCAAGTCTTCCTTCAGCTACAGGTCTTTTTCTAAACTGGAGTATCCAGGACAGTTCAATGTCAAGTCTTCCTTCAGCTACAGTTCTTTTTCTATGCCTACATCAACATCAAATATTCTTGGATATTTATTACACATCTTTTATTATCCCTTAACATCTAACAAGTCACAACACTCCCCAACTCTGTTTCTCTTTGCTTTTTCTTCATGCCATGGCCCGATGAGGCCAATATTCATTGCCTGTCCTGGTGTTACGCAAACACACACAAAAAAAAAAAAAAAAAAAAAAAAAAAGGAGAGAGAAACTTACCTCCTCCCATTCTTCAGCAGTAAGGTTCCATCCCCAAGGTTCATATTCATCGCCACTGTTGTAACCGCTGTGGGCGTTATCATCTTCATCTGGAGGTTGCGAAGGACCAGCCTAAAAAGTAACCAAAGTAAAATGTAAACACGTAAACAAGGCTGTTGTTGTTGTTGTTTGCCGTTTTATGTGCTATTATTAGTCCCCATTCAAACAGGGTGGGCAAAGACAGACTCGAGTTGGGGAATTAAGCAAGATGCCCTTACTAACAGCCAGTGGTGGGCTCAAACTCGTGTATGTCACTTCTTAAGAAGAGTATTTTGACCACTGCACTAAAGCAGTCCCCAAACATGTTACAAGCCTAACGGGGAATAAAAACCATGAGATTGGGAGACAGACTACATGCTGTTTGCCATTTAATGTATCACTATTAATCCCCATTATGGGGATGGACACAGATTGACGCTGGGGAATTTTTAGGCCCTCCGGGGACTCGAACTGACTGTTACAGAATCATGGTTGGTTTAAGAAATAAAGATTAATTGTCTGCTGTAGTGGCATGATTCTGTAACTTGAAGTGCGAGTTCAAGTCCCCTGAAGGTCTAAAGACTTTTTTGTGGTTAACAGTATTATGGGCACAAAATTCACACAATGGCCCAATGTCCCTTGCAAGAGGGGTGGCCGAGTTAAAGCACATATTCACCAGAAGCTAATATGTCTCAAATCAGTCCTTTAAACTCCTTTGGAATAAAGGGCTGCTACGATTCCTCCACCCCCCCACCACCACCCTCCTTGAGTAAAGGTAAGTTGACAAGGTTATTCTGTGATGAGACTCAACATCCGCAGCAGGTTTACTCCCATTCTGGGCATACCTAGACATACATATCATTCATACTTACTAAAAGGCTTTTTAGGGCAGAGTTTAACACTAATAACAAAATGGCTTGAAGTAAAAGGGATAATTAACCAGAACAATGGCTAGAGGTCAAAGAAATGAGTAACCTAAAAAATGACTAGAGGTGCCAGGTAGGACTAGAGGCCACTTTACACCCTTTTAAACACTCACTTGAGGGGAAAGAGCTGGGGGTAGAGCTGGAGTGATGGAAGAAGACAGGGGCAGAGGGTGTGAGTGGGAATGCTGATGGCTATGAGTGTGACTGACTGAGGTAACATTCCAACCGGAGCTGGTGCTGGGATAAGGTGGCGATGTGCTACCCCTGTGCTCTCGGTGATCCCGATGTTTGGGACGCACACTTCTGAAACACAATTGGAATTGAAAAATCATTTACTGCTTGTTATGCTCTTCTGCAAGTAAGAGCATATAATTCCTATACAAATAGAATTTAAAAAATTGTTTGATGTTTGTTATGCTCTACTGCAATTAAGAGCATATAATTCCTAAACAAACGGAATTGAAAAAATAATTTCATGTTTGTCCTACTCTTCTGTAAGAGCACACAATTCCTACAAAATTATAATTAAAGGAATTATTAAATGTTTATCAAGCTCTTTTGCAAGTAAGAGCACATTGTTTCTATGTATTCTTGGCTCTGCCTATCTAATTAGATACATCTATTAACTTATCATGTAGAAGTGGAAAAGATTTTTTTCATGAAAACTATCAAATTCTTTATACATTGATAAAGAACAACAGGTATTACTATCACAAAAACAGCAATATACAATTAATATAAAATGTAAAAAAAAATAGCTTTGCTCAATATATAGAGAATGAACAATGAAATAACAAACTGAAGCGAAAGGCTGCTAAAACTCATGAAACTACTTAGGTAAACTTCTTGGTTCCTACCTGAGAGGACTAGCCCGGTAGCGCCTTTTGCTGTGCGAGGGGCCGCTTTCGTGCGTGTCTTCGTAGTGAGATGGGGATGCGTGAGAAGGGCGCTTTTCCTCTCTAGTTGTAGCTGATGGAGGTGGGGGAGGCCAACAAGGAGCGGGGGACTGAGAGGAAAGGTAAAGTGGACCTCTGGTTGATCCTTCAGCAGCCTAACATGTCATTGAATAAAGGATTAAATTACCCATTAAAGACACATGACCTGCCTTTTACAGGAGTGATAATAGCATTAACGGCTCTTGTAAAGATGAATAACCCCCGAACCACACGTAAAGTTAAATAACTACATAAATTGTTAGGTTAGATTACATTAGTGAGACTGGGTTTAGTTGGTACGGATAATGCTAGGTTAGCGGTTACTCTCCTTTACAAGCTCCATATATATCCCTCTCAATTACATCACAATCTAGTTCAACAAGCATTAGTCATGTACGAAAATGTTATAAAAAATGAACAAATGAGATTGTTCTTGTAAACATGTTTTTATTCAAACACAAGCACTACACCTGTCAATGAGCAAAGCAACTCTTCACTCTAGGAGCTAAGAGGAGTGATCGAAGCATAGAAGCCTGTGATGAATGTGTGTGCTTTGATTCAGGGGATTGCAGCCATTGCACATACTGTATATACATTCATTACCAATGACAAACCCATCATGATGATAGTAAAAATTAATACAGCACTTATAGAAAATTTTTTTTCTTCTTCTTTGTCTTCAGCTTATGTCCATTTCTATATGGGATCACTGTTTCTTGCTAACCTTTATACCTTTTCCTGTCTAGCATAAAAGTAATTCCAAAGGGGCAAATACTGTACTTAATGATAAAAATTTTCCTTTATTCGGGGGCTACAGTAGCTCAGTAGTAGAGTAAAAAAAAATTCAGGAAGCGACTAACGCAGGTGCAATATCACAGCCAGTTGTTAGGAAGGGCATCCAGCTTCAATTCCCCAACTCCAACATGTGTCTATCGCCATTCGAATGGTGACTAACTGCGACACAAAATACAACTCTCTTAACTAGGGGTAAAGTGACCTAACCAAACCAAGTCTAACCTAATATTGTAAAAATGCAAGGGATTTTTCTACGGGTAACCTACTTATTATTCTAACCTGAAAATTTTTATTCTATATCTGCTTCAAATTGTCTGCAGTAGTACTGTTGAAAGGTGAAATGTAACTTAAATGATAGCACTCAACAAGGGCTATTGGAAATATTGTCACAATTATTACTCTTCAAGTACTCTTCAATTATCACACTATATTTTATTATTAATTACTTGCTATGATATTTAAAATTAATTGCAAATTCTATTAGTATGTTATTTATACATAACCAAATAGATTGTAATGTTAATCAACTGCAATATGACTGGGAGTGCCCATGTGCACATGTCCCCATGTACAGTTATCTGAATAAAAAAAAATAAAAAAACTAACAAATCCAACCTAATGCTTTTACCTATCTGGCAATATAATAATAAATACTTTAAAAGACAAAGTCACTACAACCAACAAAGCAATATTTTATATGTTACAATTAATCACCATTCAAATAAGGGTGGACCCATGCAGAGGCAAAGGGGGGAAATAGAATGGATGCCTTTCCTAACGCCCTATGGTGGGGTCGAACCTGCAATAGGCACCTATTGACTCGTGCACTCTATCAATGAACTACCATGGCCCCTGAGGGGATGAATAGCACTTGTACAGTATTTTATTATAAAAGGGGATACAGAAGTAACTCAAATAAGACTGTCCTGGACACTTCGATGTTAAGTCTTCCTTCAGTTACGGTTCTCTTCCCATGCCTACATCAACACCGAATATCTTGGATATTCGTTACACATGTCTTATTATCCCTTCACATCTGACAAATCAAAACACTCCCCATTTGTTTCTATTTTTGTTTTCTTCATATCCAGGCTTGATGAGGGTAGATTTATTCAATTATTTATTTTTTTGCCCGTCCTGGTGTCACAATCATAAAAAAAAAAATTAACAAAAACAATACCTCCCACTACAAACTTTTTAGTTAATTTTTACAGTTGGACCCACCTCAATTTGGAGGTGAACATTATATTATTCATATGGTTTTTTATGTGTTTTGAATGAAAATACCTTGAAAACCATCGGAAAATGTATGCTAACCTAACCTGAAAAAATAATTCACGAGATTTCAATATCACATTCATTCAAAAATGTCATACTTTTTTTTGGTTAGGTTAGGCTAGGTTATAATATATTTTCCATCCATTTTCAAGGTAAGTGTCATTCAAAAAAAAAAATAGATGAAAAGATTATCTTCACCTCCAAATGTAAAAAATAATTCATGAGTTTTCAAGTTCACATTCATTCAAAAAGATCATACTTGTTTTGGTTAGGTTGGGTTAGGTTAAAATATATTTTCCATCCATTTTCAAGATAGAAGTCATTCAAAACACATAAAAAATATAAATTTCAAATATTAATTTATATCTAAGGGTGAGCCAACCAACCTAACGTAATTAAAAATAAATGATTAAATTTATTTTATAATTACAACCTAACCAAACAACCACACGTTATAATAAAAATAAATAAACTTAATGTACTACTCTCCTAACAAGGGACGAACTAACTTAATCTAACCTACCCCAACATTACTTCAAGAGATTATTACGTAAATGGAATGCATAAGTATTTACCGAAAGTGATATATGAAATGCAATGAGTCAAAACAATACGTATTAAATATACACAATCAAAACTGTTCCATGAGATTTATAAGTGAATGAGGGTGTGAAAATAAACATTTAGCTACCGATTAACAAAGATAATAATATCCAAGAGCCATAATCCCCTTATAAGGGGAGTGGCTGAGTCGTGTTTACACAGAATCGACAAATAATTCAGACGAAAGATCTCGAAATTCACCTGCAAATGATTAGTAATGGTGGCCATTGGAATCTGATGTTGATGAGCCACGGAACTGGAGGTCTCGCCATTCTCCCCTTCAGGAGCACCCGAAGATGCCTGTTGGGGTGGAGGTTTCTTCTTCGGCAGAATAGTCATGATCCCGGCACCTCACCTTACACCTAAAGATAGAAATAAGTCTCACGAGAACCACCAGAGGCTCTTTTAATCAAATATCCCTCTTTTATGATCAACCAGAGGCTCTTTACGTCTTCCACTTGTCGTAATCTTCTCCGAGCCAGAAAATGGCGAAAGTATAGAAGTATAGACGACGGAGTCTTGTTGTCAGCTGAGAAATAGGAGTCAATCGTCTATACATAGTATTTAATGCTTCTACTCGTGATCCTTCTTTTTTGTATCTTGTTTCTGTCGTCTATACTTATGGATTTCAGTACTAAAAACGTAGAATATGAAATATATGACTCAAATATATCATTATTACACAACTTTTCTATATATTTATCCTTTGTATTGTCCACCCATAATTGGTAAAGTTTTTGCTTTGACTCGGCCACATGCTTGATAAGGGAGATTATGGCTCTGAGATGTAGGCGGACTCATAATTCTATCCTCGAGTTCTACAACTACTACTACTACTACTACTACTACTAATAATAATAATCATAATCATAATGATAATAATAATAATAATAATAATAATAATAATAATAATAATAATAATAATAATTTTGTAAAAATAAATAGCTCCAGGGTCTTTTAGGGTTATTCATCTTTACAAGTCTAGGGGTTCGTTATATTTACAAGGTAATTATAGGGTTTATCTGTATTCACAAGGTAATTATTAGTTGTGTTCGCTCATATTTGATTAGGTTAGGTTAGGTTAAGTTAGGTTAGGTTAATCACGGGGTTATTTAACTTTACAAACTTGATTACGAGGTTATTCAACTTTACATGGGGTTGCGAGGGCTATTTATCTTTACAAGATCCAATAATGATAATATATTCTTTTCGTAAATTTTCAAATAGGTCTTACTCACTATTTAGAATAGATACTTCTGACTTTGTTATCTATTTCTGTTAATTGTTGTTGTAGCTGTTGTTGTTGTTGTTGTCATTCTTCTTCTTCTTCTTCTTCTTCATCTTTTTTATATTATTATTATTATTATTATTATTATTATTATTATTATTATTATTATTATTATTATTATTATTATTATTATTATTATTATTATATCCCCCTGAGGAAGTGAGGCTAGAATACTTTCTCCGTGTTCCCCTGTGTGTCGTAAAAGTCGACTAAATGTGGCGGAGAGAGGGGAATGAGAATCCCCTGCTCTGTATTTTCTCTTCCCAAAAAATCAGAGCATTTTGCCTTGACTCAGCTACTCCCCTTATAAGGGGAATATGGCTCTTTGATATTGATTATTATTATTATTATTATTATTATTATTATTATTATTATTATTATTATTATTATTATTGTTGTTGCTATTATTATTATTATTATTATTATTATTATTATTATTATTATTATTATTATTATTATTGTTGTTGTTGCTATTATTATTATTATTATTATTATTATTATTATTATTATTATTATTATTATTATTATTATTATTATTATTATTATTATATCCCCCTGAAGGAGTGAGGCTAGAATACTTTCTCCGTGTTCCCCTGTGTGTCGTAAAAGTCGACTAAATGTGGCGGAGAGAGGGGAATGAGAATCCCCTGCTCTGTATTTTCTCTTCCCAAAAAATCAGAGCATTTTGCCTTGACTCAGCTACTCCCCTTATAAGGGGAATATGGCTCTTTGATATTGATTATTATTATTATTATTATTATTATTATTATTATTATTATTATTATTATTATTATTATTATTGTTGTTGCTATTATTATTATTATTATTATTATTATTATTATTATTATTATTATTATTATTATTATTATTATTATTATTATTGTTGTTGTTGCTATTATTATTATTATTATTATTATTATTATTATTATTATTATTATTATTATTATTATTATTATTATTATTATTATTATTATTATATCCCCCTGAAGGAGTGAGGCTAGAATACTTTCTCCGTGTTCCCCTGTGTGTCGTAAAAGTCGACTAAATGTGGCGGAGAGAGGGGAATGAGAATCCCCTCCTCTGTATTTTCTCTTCCCAAAAAATCAGAGCATTTTGCCTTGACTCAGCTACTCCCCTTATAAGGGGAATATGGCTCTTGGATATTATTATTATTATTATTATTATTATTATTATTATTATTACTATTGTTGTTGTTATTATTATTATTGTTATTATTATTATTATTATTATTATTATTATTATTATTATTATTATTATTATTATTATTATTATTATTATTGTTGTTATTATTATAAGGACATAACTAATAAAAGGACTCATGTGATAAAAAAAAAAAATATGCGTAAAGCATTCCCCAGATCTCTTAGTATATTTACTGTTCTGTGTACCATTTTTTTTACTAGCTAGTGACTTGTAAATGGATCAAGTAAAGATTAGAGACCCCAGAATAGCAAATAACCTCGTATGTCGGGTCAAGTTAAATTAGGCATCAACCTAACCTAACATATCCTAACTCTACTTAATGTGTAGTAGGTTGGATCATGGCATTACCCGCCCGTTACAATACTACAGCTGAAAGGCCTTTTGGACTTAAATAGAACTGTCCAGGACAGTTCAGTGTTAAGTTTTCCTTCTGTTACACATCTCTTACTGTCCCTTCACATCTGACAAGTCACAACACTTGCCATCTCTGTTTATTTTTACTTTTTGTTTTCTTCGTGCCCAGGCCCGATGAGAGCAGATTTGTTTGTTTTTGTTTTTTCTTTTTTTTTGGTCCGTCCTGGCTTCCCAATCATAAAATGAAATAAAATAAAATAACTTACGAAGTTATTTAAAATCCTGGGGGTCGCAAATATTTACCTGATCCCTTGTAGATTATATGTTTGCGTTTACGAACAAAAAGAAATCAAATCAATTTCAATATTTTTTTTATGAGTGTGGCACCTGGACTGGCAAGAAAATTGCCCTCATCAATAAAGGCTCGGGCAGCAAGAAAACATGAAGACGATGAAAAAGTAAAAGTAAAGGACAAGGCAGAGATGAGGTAATGATACAAAATAGATACAAAAACTGTAGAGATATGGTAGGATTAGGCCCTGAAATGACGATAGATTCGTTTATTTAAGGAAAATCAATTATAAGAATTAGCAAAGACAGAAGGGGGAAGAGAGTTCTTGAGTCTAGAGGTAGATGGGAAGAAGCAGTCGCTGCACCGACCAATCCACGTGCTACAAATCTCCTTTCAATACTTTTGAGTGGAGGCCGCTTGACGAGTGTTACGTGGCCTCGGTAGTGGGGGAGGGATGCAACTTGTTAACTCATCAGAGCAGCGATGGAAGTAGTATAGAAAAGAGATAGCGATGATATCTTACTGCAATGAGAAATAGAATACAGATTAGAAGTAAGAGAAGGGTCATTAATGAGTCTGACTGCCTTAGATTTAACCCTATCAAGGAGATAAGTTTATGAAGAAGCATCCCAGATGTGCGAGCAGTATTCTAAACGGTAAAGCCATAGGTAGGAAGTTTGGCCAACAAAGCCTTGTGCCAGACTGTGTCAAAAGCCTTGGAGATCCCCAACTGCGGACCCAAAAGGGAAGGTCCGGTCACCCTCAAGGGAGAATATAATCATCATCGCCTTAGAGATATTAAGGGCAACGACAAAGGATTCCCCATAGTTCCTCAGAGAAGATGATCATACATGAGTAAGATAGGAGAGGAGGTCACCAGTTGATCTTCCCTTGCGGAAGCCGCACTGGTGATCGGAGATAAGCAAGGTAGATTCAAAACTTTTCAAGAAGTGAGACTTGAACAAAGTTTCAAAAACTTTAGCGATAGATGAGGCCAAGGCAATATGTCGGTGGTTTGATGGAATAGCGCAGTCACCCTTGTTAGGAACAGGTTGCACGCATTCAACGGAGGTTAAGAAATACTTATATCGAACACATCTAACAAGTAATTAAAACAGAACTCCTCCATCAAAGAAAGAATTCATAGTGTGAAATGTTGGGATATCTGACCAGTTAATGAATTGCACCCCTACTTCTTGTAACAATGATCATGTGCTTGCTCATGGTGAAGGAGTTTTGTTATTAAGCATGATATTTATATAATTACCACCACCAACACCAACAACAACAACAACAACAATGACAACAAAAACATTTACATTAATAACAATAATAACAATAATGACTACAAAACATTTACAATAATAATAATAATAATAATAATAATAATAATAATAATAATAATAATAATAATAATAATACATACATACATATACCTTGGCTGTTTCCCCTTTAAATTGGGGGGTAGCCGACATCAAAAAAGGAAAACAGTTTGGGGAGAAGTTATTCTCCCCTCTACTCCCCCTCTTCTTTGACGTCTCACAGGAGGTTGGTACAAGGGGGGGATTCCTAGTCCCCCCGCCCCGTCCACTTTTAGTCGCCTTTTACGACACGCAGGGAATACGGTGAGGCTATTCTTTGATAGTGTGCCCACCCCACAGGGCACAGGATATTTAAGGAGTCACTGGAGTCGGGGGAGATTCCAAGATGCTGGAAACAAGCAAATGTGATACCTATCTTCAAAAAGGGAAGGAGGGATACGGCTCTGAACTATAGACCAGTTTCCTTGACCAGCATAGTTTGCAAAGTTATGGAGAAACTACTAAGGAAACATATCTCTCTTCACTTGGAATCCTTCAACTTTTTGTCAGTGAGGCAACATGGCTTCAGAGAAGGAAGATCAACAGTAACAAACTTATTAGAATTTTATGATGAGGTAAGCCAAATCTTACAGGAAAGAGAGGGCTGGGCAGATTGCATATTCCTAGACTTCCAGGAAGCGTTTGACACTGTTCCACATGGGAGACTTATTAGGAAGCTGCAATCAATGGCTAGAATAGGTGGAAATGTCTTGGAATGGATAAAAACTTACTTAGAAGGAAGGGAACAGAGGGTTAGAGTAAGACACTCAGTGTCTGAATGGAGAAGAGTTAGTAGTGGAGTTCCACAGGGTTCAGTTTTAGGGCCACTTTTGTTCCTTGTATATGTAAATGACCTACCAGAGTCTGTAAATTCATTCATGAATATGTTTGCAGATGATGCAAAGATTGTGAAGAAAGTAAAAAACGAGAACAATGGTAGAGAACTTCAGGAGGATCTAAATAATCTGCATGAGTGGTCAGAAAAGTGGCTAATGAAATTCAATACCTCAAAATGTAAGGTAATGAGAATGGGTACAAGTGCAAGAAGGCCCAAGCTTGACTACTCGGTGGCTGGAGTACAACTTCAAGAGACAGAAAATGAGAGAGATCTAGGAGTAAACATACTGGCAGATTTGTCTCCAGAAATACATATAAATGGCGTAGTAAGGGCAGCATATGCATTCTTATCAAATGTAAGGGTAGCCTTCAGGCACATGGACAAGGAAATGTTCAGAAATATTTATGTAACCTATGTGAGGCCAAAACTCGAATATGCAGCCCCCTTTTGGAATCCGCACTTGAAAAAGCACATAGCTAAGCTTGAAAAAGTTCAAAGACATGCCACGAAACTGGTGCCAGAAATACGCAATCTCGGTTATGATGAGAGGCTGAGGGAATTAGACTTGCCATCACTCGAAGCTAGAAGAGTAAGGGGGGATATGGTGACAGTCTTGAAATTCCTTCATGGTTATGATAGAGTGGATAGGGATCGATATTTCGATATGGCTGGCTCTAGAACTAGAGGTCATAGTTTGAAGCTTCGTAAGAAAACTTGTTTGCAGGATGTAAGGAAATACTTTTTCAGTGTAAGAGTAGTTGATAATTGGAATTGGCTAAGCGAGGAGGTAGTTAATGCTATCTCAATCCATAGTTTTAAGGACAGGTACGATAAGTATCACTAAGTCTAAAATGGAACCGATCAGGAGACGGGAAGATACGAGCTTTGGGCTCTTTCCCGTAAACACAATTAGGTAATCACACACACACACACACACACACACACACACACACACACACACACTATATATATATATATATATATATATATATATATATATATATATATATATATATATATATATATATATATATATAAAAGTTTATATTCACTGCACCATACGTAATTGTATATTATTTTTTTTGAGACTTAATAGTTATATTCTCAACTGCATCTTTACAAGGTAAGACCCAACCTCTGGTGGGTGGCCCATTCAATAATCCACTGGGGGAACAAATCAATCTCAACTTAGTGCCGGTTCCAAGCCCAGATCACGGTAAGCGTCGGTGCCAGGAAGAGCATGTATTAACAAATTTATAAAAATCTATGAATATATAAGGCGTCTATTCAATATTAAGCTAATTGTCTTAAGTTTGAAGCATATTTAAAAGCATTTACAAAAATATCAAGCAATGTTCATGAAAGAATGACATCCCCCCAAAAATATCAATAAATACTGTATATATTCAAGCCAAATTTACTGAAACTTCAATAAACATTATCATACATGACTAGACGTAACAAAACTATTATGCAAATTACACTTAAGAATGAATATACAGTACTTACGTTGTGTAGATGAGGTCACTGAAGGAAGACTCTTTAATTTGCAATCTATCGACTGATATAATAAATACATTGATATCTGTGTTAAAACAAGATATTTTGCTCTAATAATTGTAAATATGCTTTAATAAGTGTAGAAAGGTATAAATCGATTTTTTTTCTTCCGAAAAGTATCATATCTTTCACTTTTCTGTTGGTAGTCATTGCATTGCTGCTCTGATGAGTTGGCGAGTTACAGCTCTCTCCTTCTGGTGAGGCCGTGTAACTCACGCCATGCGGACTCGACTCACAGGTACTGTGTGGGGATTTATATCTCGCGAACTGGTCAGTGTAGTGACTGTTTCTTTCCCTCCACCTCTAGACTCTGGAACTCTCTTACTCCTTCTGTCTTCCTTAACACTTAAGACCATCCTCCTTCAAAAAGCTGATCTATTATCATTTCAAGGCCAAATATTGCCTTATTTCTAGGTATTAATTACACTGAATTTTCTTATTGTTTATCATTTTCTTATTACTGTCTTGTCCTAAAACTGTTGCGTTTTCCTCTCACTGCTTCTTGGTGCCCGGACCTGATAAGGGCAAGTTCCTTTTCCCGCCCCGGGGTCACATAATTAAAAATAAAAAGTTCAGCGAAACAGAGAATCTACAATACAGCCAAGGTGCACCACTGATGGACTTTTGGTTTACATGAAACCTGTCGGACGGTCATTTTGCCCTTATTGAAACCTGTCCTCAGACTTTTTTTTTTTTTTTTTTAATGAATATATGGCTGTTTTTTCAACCATTTTAGAAAACGCTTAAATTTAAATTTACAGTACCAATATCTTACAGCAAATTGATTTGAAAAACGAGAATAGAATAGAATACAATAATATAAAATACAAATAAAATAAAATAAAAAATAGAAACGCATTCTTTGGCGTAAGAAATTACTAAAATATATTCCATATGAAGATGACTTCAAACATAACTTATGGCATTGATTAGAGAGAGAAAACCGACCCTATACTGTCTACATATGTGCGAACAAGAGGATTAGTGCGAAACTTATGGAAAAGTTTTACAAAGTGGACCAGCTTTGGTTTATGGGGCCTAGACGCGGCCAATAATGAGAGCTCAAGAATGGAAATTGGGGGTGGGGGAGATGCTGAGTTGAGATGGATATGCAGTCACAAGGAGATATTTGATCAGAACTTTTTACAACATTTGGTCAGTTAATATAACGTATCGGAAGTTTCAAAGTCGTCATCATTTTCATCCAAACCAATAATAATAATAATAATAATAATAATAATAATAATAATAATAATAATAATAATAATAATAATCGTCATCATTTTCATCCAAATCAAGTGGATGACCTTGATTTGTTTACAAGTGAGTCTTTTTTCACGCAGCCCATTCGGAGTAGAGAAGGCTCTGCTATGGTCTAGACTCTAGAATCCACCTACTGGAGGTTTGAGTATTATATTTCAATTAAGTAAAAGGCCTGGAAAAGTTAGTATTATACTTAAATATTGTTTATAATTAATTTTATTTAATTTTATTCTCGTTAGTCTTCAAAAAAAGATATATGTTATGTTAGGTTGCATTTTAAAAAACAAGTTCCTGGGCGCCAGCAACAAAACGGGTTTCTTCAACTTCTTTATTTACTTCATAACTCAGCCTAGCAGTAAGAATAGCAGTTGTTCGGATTATCTCGATCATTCAAGACTATCTTTACTACGCTCTTGTATATGTTTGGGTGTATAATTAGCAAGGTATAAGCCGAAATAAGTGTTATTCAAGAAGAAAATTTGGCAAATATGCTTTCTGCTCGTTACTTCGTCCTAAACCCTAAACGGTTCTTGCAGCGGAATCCGGTACCTGTCTCTTGCCATTTAAGTGTAAGTACATTGATTTTATATATATATATATATATATATATATATATATATATATATATATATATATATATATATATATATATATATATATATATATATATATTCTTTCTTTTAGTATTACCACAAGAACTTTTTTCTTTTATTGTGACCCAACGACGGGACAAAAAATTAAATTAAAATAAAACTTCCTTCATCGGGCCTGGGCACGAAGGAAGAAAAAAAAAAGAAACAGAGATGGGGAGGGTTGTGACTTGTTAGATGTCAAGGAATAATAAGAGATGTGTAACGTATTTGGGAGCGGTTTTCGGCAGGTGAATGCGTGCTGTTTCATCCTGTCCCCTATCTCTGTGATT
>JAXCGZ010019629.1:35000-37500 GCA_037179515.1 Halocaridina rubra
TCGCTCTACCCACATACAAAGGTTTGTGGTGCTAATGTAGAATACGGTGTACCTTTCTGTCTGTAGGCTATTGTACCCGGACCTAACCTAACCCAACTTAATCTAGTTAGGTTAGGGGACAATAGACTACAGATAGTGAAGTACACCACGTAATGCATTAGCACCAGGTTTGTTACAATACTCCTATTAAATTTTGAGAACTCTTCATTAAGCAGATCTTGTAAGCTATGTTGTAAAAGGTCAAGCTTTAAGCTTCTGGTGTATATAATCCTAACGAGATTGTTAACTTACATTTCAATTTCAGATTGCATCAGCTAAATCATCCTCCCTGGGGGGGGGGCAAAATACCTCCTCCGTGTTCCCTCGTGTGTCGTAAAAGTCAACTAAATGAGGTGGAACAACGGGACTGGAAAGCTCCTTCTTTGTGTTTTTTCCATGAAGAGTCAATTTTTTTGTATTGATTCAGCCATCACTTTTATCAAGGTGTTTATGGCTTATGTACATAGATTATTCTAATCACAACAGCAATCTAATCTTAAAAGTACTTGCTAGTGTTTGAATACTTAGCCTTTAACCTAGCTGTTTACTTTGCATTTGTCTTCAGGAGTGTATGAACTGCAGACTATGAGTCTAAGAGGCGCGCCATCTGCTTGGTCCAACTCCCTGGTCAGTTATGTCAAGGCTTGTAATAGCATAGACATTGGGCCCACAAAACTCGTTGGATCATGGCAATCCTTACTGGGTCCAAAACAGATGGTAGCTTTGCTTTGGTTTCATCCTTCACCCGATTCTTGTGTGACCTTAAAACATGTCATTGATTCTTTGGTAGAGAGTAAGTTTCCTTTAAGCTCTGTTGAGATTTTTTTAAATTTTTATTTAAGGTTTTTGTATTATGACTATTCAATATGAGACATCGTTTCTATACATTGATTTAAAAAAAAAAGTTGATTTAAGTTCATTTTCTGCTTTCAGGGTTTGTATTGTGGCTATTTGAAACAACATTTTTATTTACTATTATACTGAATGGATGGTAATATATATATATATATATATATATATATATATATATATATATATATATATATATATATATATATATATATATATATATATATATATATATATATATATATATATATATATATATATATATATATATATATCACCAGTTTGTGCAGAATCACTCCCTGTAGTCGAGTTATAAATAAGTTAAAACTAATTTTGATTCCATTTTTTTTTCTACAGACGCAACTCTATCAGCACATGTTACAGAGGGTCACAGCCGTCTCTTGATCCCCCATCCTGTTTCCAGCCTGCAGTAATAAACATTAGAAGATGAATCATTCATAATATAAAATTTTATATTGTAATGTATTATTTGTAGCCATTACTGGAATATGGTATACACACACACACAGACGCGCACACACATACATACATACATACGTACACACACACACACACACACACACACACATATATATATATATATATATATATATATATATATATATATATATATATATATATATATATATATATATATATATATATATATATATATATATATATTCTCAAATAAGCACGTTATTATATGTGAAAGCATGATTCATATTTTACCCCTTGACCTGGACTCGAACCTAAAACACATAATTACTGTGCCATGCCGCAACAAACTACACCACTGAAGGTTTAAGAAAGAAGCCAGCCTCAAATCTAAATGCTTTGCTAGGAATGAATGCATTCTTACTGAATGCCTTTTTGTTCATATTACAGCTTCTTTCTTCGTCAATCGTAGCTTCGTATTTGCATGTAATTCAAATCCCAATCTTTATAGGCATCAATAATGATCAAATAAACACTTTAACAAATGTAAAAACATGAATCACATTTTACCTCTTGACCGGGACTCGAACCTAAGACACAAAATTACTGTACCAAGGTGCTACCAACTACACCACTGAAGGTCTAAGATAAAATTCAACCTCAAAGCTAACTGCTTTGCTAGGTAAGAATGCATTCCTCATGAATGCATTTTTGTTGATATTACAGCTTCTCCCAACCTCATTGGTGGCTTCGTTTTCGCATTTAATTCAAATCCAGATTTATATATGCATCAATAATAATCAAATAAACACATTTACATATGTGAAAATATGAATCAAAGCGCCTTGGCACAATAATCAGTTGTCGTAGGTTCGTGGAATTTGTTTGTCTATCTATCTACCTACCTATATATCTATCTATTTATCTATCTATCTATCTATCTATTTATCTCTCTATCTATCTATCTATCTATCTATCTATCTATCTATCTATCTATCTATCTATCTATATATATATATATATATATATATATATATATATATATATATATATATATATATATATATAGTTAAAAAGGGAGTTCGTGACGTAAAACCGAAAAAAAATAAAATTATATATATATATATATATATATATATATATATATATATATATATATATATATATATTTTAG
>JAXCGZ010019630.1:0-7500 GCA_037179515.1 Halocaridina rubra
TTTTGATTATGGGAGACTTTAATCATAAAGAGATAGATTGGATAAATCTTGACCCACACAGTGGTGAGGACTCATTTGGGGCAAGATTCCTAGATTGCGTACAAGGGAATTTCCTACACCAACATGTAATGGAACCAACAAGAGCCAGGGGTGGGGATGAGCCATCACTACTTGATCTAGTGTTCACAGATAATGTGTTGGATATTGAAAATATTGAGTATGAACCACCAATTGGAAAGAGTGACCACTGTGTGTTGTTGATGGAGTATATCATTGAAGATATTCTTCCTGAGAGTAGAGGCACTGAGGACATGAGGAGGAACTATCGGAAAGGAGATTACATCAAAATGAATGAGCTTTTTGCAGTTATTGACTGGAGAACCTTATTTTACAACAAATCTGTACAAGAAATGTATGACATCTTTTGTGAGAAATATGGGAAGATAGTAGATTGCTGCATACCTGTCACCAAAGTAGGTGTAATTCATGCCAGAGAGAAATGGTTCGATAATGGGTGTAAAAGAGCTAAGGAGTGGAGAGACAAATGCTGGAAAAGGTATAGGAGGAGAAAAAACATAAATGCCTGGCAAACCTACAAAAGAGCAAGAAATGACTACCTAAGTAAAAGGAGAGAGGCAGAGAGAGATTATGAGAGGGACATCACCAGTAAGGCTAAAGAAAATCCCAAGCTTTTCCACAGCTTTATCAGAGGAAAACTGAAGGTAAAAGAACAGGTTTTAAGGCTAAAGAGAGCGGATGGAAGCATCACTGAGACGGACGAAGAGATCTGCAAAGAATTGAACAAGGAGTTTCAGTCAGTATTTACAGTAGAAAATACCCCACCCCCTCAGATTGCAGTGATAGAAGCTCAAGGGCCGGTATTAGAGAACATCAACCTTACAGCCACAGAGGTATGTAAAGCGCTGATGGATTTAGATGTTCATAAAGCTACAGGTCCTGATGACATATCCCCTCATGTGCTTAAAAAATGCACAAACACAATATCAGTGGCACTAAGTATCATATTTAAGGAGTCACTGGAGTCGGGGGAGATTCCAAGATGCTGGAAACAAGCAAATGTGATACCTATCTTCAAAAAGGGAAGGAGGGATACGGCTCTGAACTATAGACCAGTTTCCTTGACCAGCATAGTTTGCAAAGTTATGGAGAAACTACTAAGGAAACATATCTCTCTTCACTTGGAATCCTTCAACTTTTTGTCAGTGAGGCAACATGGCTTCAGAGAAGGTAGATCAACAGTAACAAACTTATTAGAATTTTATAATGAGGTAAGCCAAATCTTACAGGAAAGAGAGGGCTGGGCAGATTGCATATTCCTAGACTTCCAGAAAGCGTTTGACACTGTTCCACATGGGAGACTTATTAGGAAGCTGCAATCAATGGCTAGAATAGGTGGAAATGTCTTGGAATGGATAAAAATTAACTTAAAAGGAAGGGAACAGAGGGTTAGAGTAAGACACTCAGTGTCTGAATGGAGAAGAGTTAGTAGTGGAGTTCCACAGGGTTCAGTTTTAGGGCCACTTTTGTTCCTTGTATATGTAAATGACCTACCAGAGTCTGTAAATTCATTCATGAATATGTTTGCAGATGATGCAAAGATTGTGAAGAAAGTAAAAAACGAGAACAATGGTAGAGAACTTCAGGAGGATCTAAATAATCTGCATGAGTGGTCAGAAAAGTGGCTAATGAAATTCAATACCTCAAAATGTAAGGTAATGAGAATGGGTACAAGTGCAAGAAGGCCCAAGCTTGACTACTCGGTGGCTGGAGTACAACTTCAAGAGACAGAAAATGAGAGAGATCTAGGAGTAAACATACTGGCAGATTTGTCTCCAGAAATACATATAAATGGCGTAGTAAGGGCAGCATATGCATTCTTATCAAATGTAAGGGTAGCCTTCAGGCACATGGACAAGGAAATGTTCAGAAATATTTATGTAACCTATGTGAGGCCAAAACTCGAATATGCAGCCCCCTTTTGGAATCCGCACTTGAAAAAGCACATAGCTAACCTTGAAAAAGTTCAAAGACATGCCACGAAACTGGTGCCAGAAATACGCAATCTCGGTTATGATGAGAGGCTGAGGGAATTAGACTTGCCATCACTCGAAGCTAGAATAGTAAGGGGGGATATGGTGACAGTCTTTAAATTCCTTCATGGTTATGATAGAGTGGATAGGGATCGATATTTCGATATGGCTGGCTCTAGAACTAGAGGTCATAGTTTGAAGCTTCGTAAGAAAACTTCTTTGCAGGATGTAAGGAAATACTTTTTCAGTGTAAGAGTAGTTGATAATTGGAATTCGCTAAGCGAGGAGGTAGTTAATGCTATCTCAATCCATAGTTTTAAGGACAGGTACGATAAGTATCACTAAGTCTAAAATGGAACCGATCAGGAGACGGGAAGATACGAGCTTTGGGCTCTTTCCCGTAACACAATTAGGTAATCACAATTAGGTAATCACATACATGCATACATACATAAATACATACATACATACATACATACATACATACATACATACATACATACATACATACATACATACATACATACATACATGCCCAACAATCCCAGCTTACCATACTGGTCGATATTTAGTCATTATGCATACTAATTTATTCCCATGTGCATAATGAATATATATTCCACGACCCCTAAATCCAGCTCCTTTACTCTCAGAAAGTGACAGAGAAGGATTTGCGTTTAATTCCTCCTCTCCATGATCCCTTTTACCTATGCAAGTGTCCTCATCTCTCACGATGCATATTTTTGGGAAAAGGTTTTGTACATATATTATATTTGCTCATAGTAGGATCTCCTTATTTCCTTGTTCCTCATAATTCGATCTCTTGAATAAATAATGATGGTGGTTGTGTCTTTATGTCACACAGTAAATATCAGGGTCAAAGTTTTTACAGAAGCAAGCGTGTCAGAGAACAACAAATATTGGCAAGTAATTGAAGATAGACTACAATACGATCTGACAAATCTCAGTTTTTGTAGGTCGTTTTGCGTTTAACAATATAAATATGAATGGAGGGTGTTATGTATCACAATTAGTCCCCATGAATGAGTGTACATAGAGAGGTTGTGGAGAGGGAATTCAGATTGGATGCCCTTCCTAATGTCCTATGGTAGACCCGACTATACGTCAATTGCCTCCCGACTCACAGGTGTTCCCTCGTGTATAACAATGATAATAAACCCTGAAACTAACAATGACCCAAAGTCTCTTCAGCGGACAAAAGAGAAATAAATGATAGTTAAATCTGCTGAAATAGCTGAATCCACTTTTATTTATTATTAATGAAGGAAAAATAAAATGTCTTTCAAAAAGGTTCTGCACACTTCTTCTTCCAATATCACCAGAAGGGATTTTATTTTTTTGGTACTGTTAAATAATATCTCAAAGTCATTTGCCATATTTACTTACAGGGAAATTTCCGTATTTGACAGCTAGTTTGGTCACTTCTTTTTCTTGTTCCTTGATTGCTTGATATATTTTCTTACCTTTTTGACACTGAAATTAATGTTATTTACTTATTTTATTATAGTACTTATCTACTTTCCTCAATTTTTTTTTCTGGTGGAAATTCCCTGTGAATTAATGTCGGTTCTAAAATCAATGATACTATCTATCTCTCTTGGGTTCTTGTCTGTTTTCTTGTAAGTCTACTTGTTTACTTGTATATTCATTATTTTTTTATGAGTGTGACACCTGGACAGGCAGAAACTGTCCTCATCAATAAAAGCATGTGCACGAGAAAATACCAAGACGAAGGAAAAGAAAAAGGTTAAGGACAAGGCAGAGATGAGGCAATGTCACACAAAGGAAAATGACTGACAGAAAAAAACAGTCAAAGTACAGAGGACCCAGAGATATGGAGGAGTAGGCTTTGAGATGACGATAGATCTTCTTTTTGAAGGATGAATGGTCATAAGAATTAGGACAGAAAGAAGGAGGAAGAGAGTTCCAGAGTCTGGAAGTAGATGGGAAGAAGCAGTCGCTGCACTGACCAATCAGCGAGTTACAAATCTCCACACAGTACCTGTGAGATGAGGCTGCTTGGCGAGTGTTACGCGGCCTCGGCAATGGGGGAGGGATGTAACTCGCCAACTCATCAGAGCAGCGATGGAAGTAGTAGCGATAAAAAGCGAAAGAGAAGATACTTTTCTGCGAAGAGAGAGAGACTCCAAGTTAAAAGTAATAGAAGGATCATTAATGAGTCTGACTGCCTAAGATTCAACCTTATCAAGAAGATAAGTAAAGGAAGAAGCACCCCAGATGTGTGAGCAGTATCCAAAGCAGGGACGGATAAGACCTTTGTAAATTTTAAGTAACTGAAATGAGGAAAACCAATGACGAAAACGAAACAAAATCCCCAATTTTTTTAATGAAGATTTAGAAATTTGGATTATGTGATTCCTCTAAAACAAGTAAGAGACTATATGGGTTCCTAATATGTTGATAGAGTTAAGATGGTAAATTTCATTAGTTTCGAAGACAATAGGGTTATCAGGAGGAGAAGAAGATAAAGAGATAGCCAGAAACTGTGTCTTGGAGGCATTTAATTTAACTAAATTTTGAGTGCCCCACTCAGATACTCTCTGCAAATCGGAGTTAAGAGTAGAAGAAAGAGTGATACGAGATTGATTACGAGTAGCAGATGAAGGTTGTGAAGAAAAGGCAGAGGAAAAGTGAAGGGTAGAATCATCAGGAAATGCATGAAGAAAAGAGGAAGATGGGGATTGTAGAAGATCATTGATGAAGAGCAGGAACAGAGATGGTGAAAAAACAGAGCCCTGTGGAACACCACTGGTCACAGAGAAAAGGCTAGATGTCACGGCATCAACAACTACAGATATAAAACGGTCAGTAAGAAAACTGGAAATCAGAGAACAGAAAGAAGCGGTAAAGCCATAGGCAGGGAGTTTCATAGTCATAGTTATAGTCATAGATTTTATTGCCATATGTTTAGTACACATACAGGAATAAATATGTACATTATATTCAGAGGCACTAGCCTGCTGAGCAAGAGCTCCTTGGAATAGTTACATTTTAAAGCTTTAATAATTTTCCTTGTTACGGGTATAGTTTACCCGTAATTCATGTGTTATTGGCCGTTAGATAGCAATAACAAGTTAGTACTTGAACCAGCCTATGAATTCCTAAAAGAGTCTAAAATGGGCGTCAGCGATTTGAGATATATGTGTCTTATAAATATTGAGTACTTCCTGCATTCCATGGCACGTATTTAAAGTTTTTATTTCTTACATACATATATACATATTAATGCCCACATTCCCCCTTGTAAGAGGGTGGCCGAGCCAAGGAATATGCATTTGCCATGATCCACACATGACACAAGTACTCTTCTAAGCTCCTTTGGGATAAAGGGTTGCTTCATTTCCCCCTACTACCACCCGACTTGGGTAACATTCAGTTAAAATGGCAAGTAAAGTTTACAAAGAGGACCTACACCCGCAGAAGGCTTATCCCCACCGCTTCATCACATGGCAACTCCCTCCACACCCGTCCACCACAGTTTGCTGAGCAACATGGTGCGAGAAATCCCTTTGGCCCTTGTCACCTATAAACAATCTTCCTCCATTCAATCCTCTCTCTTACCTGCTCCACTGACATTTCACATGCATCCAATGCTCTTTTTGCACGATCCATTGATCTCTTTCTAGGTCATCATATTGGCCTAACTTCAACCTCTTCTGCACTTCACACTGCTATTCATACATCACTCATCCTTTTCATGAGTCCAAAGCAACACAACACTTTCTAATCTAATTTATCCAACAGACTTCCTGCAACGTTCGTTTTCTCCCTGATCTCCTCGTTTCTCACTCTATCTATTCTAGATACACCCATCATACTTCTCGAACACCTCTTCTCCAATACATTCAACTTGTGTTTTTCATCCTTTCTTGCATTCCAAGCCTCTGTTCCATACGTATATCATACTCTTTGCATTAATTCCCAAATACCTATTTCGCATCACACTTTTCACCTCACCAAGATATTTACTCACTTCATTTACTCTGTGCCTTACCTCTGCATGCACTCGTCCATTTCTTGATATTTGCTACCCCAGATACTTAAAATTTTCAACTTCTTCAAGCAGTTCCCCATTCACTTCTGCATTCAATCTACCAACATTTACACCCAATATCCATCTCATGAATTGACTTTTACCAATACTCACTCGCAACTTCCTTCTTTCACACAACTTACCAAGCTCAGTCTCCACACGATTTAGTTTAATCTCACCAACAGCCGCCAGTGACTTGTCATCCATGAATAGTAATAGGGTCATTTTTCACAACTCTCCACAATCACCCCCTGATTCCAAGCCTCTCTCTAATACTCTTTCAATTACTTCCCTTACTACGGCATCCAGATACACTTTAAGAAACCACTGCAACAATACATAATCTTGGCATAACCCTACATATATTTAAAACCAATCATTCATATCATTCCTGACTCTCACACATTTGCTCTACTATTCATGTAAAAACTCTTCACCTCATTCAACAAACTTTCACTTATTCCATACAGTCACAACATATGCCACACTCCCACTCTTTCAACCCTGTCATACCATTTATATAACTCCATAAAGGCCCAAAAAGTGCCCTTACCTTTCTCTAAGGGCTTCTTACACACCTGTCTTACCGCAAACACCTGATCCACATATTCTCTTCCTATTTTGAGCCCACTCGGTTCTTCCCCAGTCAATCTCTCAGTGCCTCTCCTAATTCTTTCAATTAATGCTCTTCCATTTACCTTTCCAACTACACTCACGAAACTAATTCCTGGAGAGCTACTATACTCATACTTATCTCATTTTCCTTTATAAAGTGGAACTACAAATGCACTCCTCCAGTCAACTTGAACCTTCCAGTTCCTAAAACATGCATTCAACAGCCAAACCATCCATTTCACTAATGCCTCCTCACCTCTTGACAAGCTTTCAACATGACACCCATCCATCCCTGGTGCTTTACTTCCTTTCACTGCTCTCAGTGCCAATTGTACGTCCTCTTTTGTAATATACCTATCATTTTCATCACACAATATTGGCATTCTCCATTCATTTCCCATAGTCACAATCTCTGTCTCTCTATCATCTTCCTCATTAAGCAGTTCCTTGATATACTAAGCCCATTTCTCTCTCACCTTTATTTCATCTACTAGCAATTGCCTATCTGCTCCTTTCACCCTCTCCTCCCTACCAGATACATCTTTCCACACTCTTTTCACTTCCTTCCAAAGCATCTTTTTATTCTTTTTATAAATCTTAGTCAAGCTCCTACTACACATTTAATCAGATTCTCTCTTTGCCTCCTTACCAAGCGCTTTGCTAACCTCTTTCCAGTATGCCTCTCATATGCTTCAATATTACCTACCTGCAACCATCCCTCATATGCGTGCTTATTTTCAGCCACTACAGCACTCACAT
>JAXCGZ010019630.1:12500-17500 GCA_037179515.1 Halocaridina rubra
CGCAAGGCAAGTTCCACTGGTGATCTCTTGCCCTATCTTACTCATGTATGGTCATCTTCTCTGAGGAACTATGGGGAATCCTTTGTCGTCGCCCTTGATATCTCTAAGGCTTTTGACAGAGTCTGGCACAAGGCTCTGTTGGCTAAACTCCCTGCCTATGTCATTACCCCTTCTTTCTGTTTTGTGATATCCAGTTTTCTTACTGACTGTTCTATATCTGTAGTTGTTGATGGCGCGACATCTAACCCTTTCTCTGTTACCAGTGGCGTTCCACAGGGCTCTGTTCTTTCACCTACTCTCTTCCTTCTCTTCATCAATGATCTTCTACAATCCCCATCTTCCTCTCTTCTTCATTCCTTTGCTGATGATTCTACCATCACTTTTCCTCTGCCTATTCTTCACAACCTTCATCTCTTACTCGTATTCAATCTCGCAACACTCTTTCTTCTACTCTTAACTCCGATTTGCAAAGAGTATCTTAATGGAGCACTCAAAATTTAGTTAAATTTAATGCCTCCAAGACACAGTTTCTGGCTATCTTTTTATCTTCTTCTAATCCTGATAACCCTATTGTCTTCGAAACTAAAGAAATTTACCCTCTTAACTCTATCAACATATAAGGAATCCATATAGCCTCTAACTTGTCTTGTAGAAATCACATATTCCAAATTTCTAAATCCTCATCTATAAAAATGGGGGTTTTGATTCGTTTTCGTCATTACTATTCCTCACTGCAGTTACTTAAAATTTACAAAGGTTTTATCCGCACCTGCTTAGAATACTGCTCACACATCTGGGATGCTTCCCTCCTTTACTTATCTTCTTGATAGGGTTGAATCTGACGCAGTCAGACTCATTGATGATCCTTCTCTTACTCCTAACCTGGATTCTCTCTCTCTTCGCCATAAGGTATCTTCCCTTTCACTTTTCTTTTGCTACTACTTCCATCGCTGCTCTGGTGAGTTGGCGAGTTGCATCCCTCCTCCACTGCCGAGGCCGCGTAACACTCGCCATGCGGCCTCATCTCATAGGTACTGTGTGGAGATTTGTAGCTCGCGGATTGGTTGGTGCAGCAACTGCTTCTTCCCATCTACCTCCAGACTCTGGAATGCTCTTCCTCCTTCTGTGTTTCCTAATTATTAAGACCTTTCATCCCTCAAAAAGCAGATCTATCGTCATATCAGAGCCTACTCCTCCATATATCTGGGTCCTTTGTACTTTGACTGTTTTTTTTTTTGTCTGTCGTCTTTCTTTGTGTGACATTACGTCATCTCTGCCTTGCCCTTAACCTTTTTCTTTTCCTTCGTCTTGGTATTTTCTCGTGTTCGTGACGTAAAACCGAATCCATGTACATATGTATATATGCATATGCATATATATATATATATATATATATATATATATATATATATATATATATATATATATATATATATATATATATATATATATATATATATATATATATATATATATATATATATATATATATATATATATATATATATATATATATATATATATATATATATATATATATATATATATATATATATATATATATATATATATATATATATATATATATATATATATATATATATATATATATATATATATATATATATATATGAATATATACATATATATATATATATATATATATATATATATATATATATATATATATATATATATATATATATATATATATATATATATAATATATATATATATATATATATATATATATATATATATACATATATATATATATATATATATATATATATATATATATATATATATATATATATATATATATATATATATATATATATATATATATATATATATATATATATATATATATATATATATATATATATATATATATATATATATATATATATATATATATATATATATATATATATATACATATAGATGTATATATGTATATATGTATATTTAGAAATGTATGTATATATATATATATATATATATATATATATATATATATATATATATATATATATATATATATATATGAATTTTTTTTTTTTTTTTTTACCCCGACCGGGACTCGAACCTAGGTCTTATGATTACTAAGTCAAGGCGCTTCCACTACACCACAGAAGGTTAAAAGGAATCCAACCTTATAGCTTATGTCTGCTATACTTAGGAATGAATGAATTCTAACTGAATGCCACTATGTTCATATTACAGATTCCCCAACCTCACCGTGGCTTCATTTTAGCATTTAATTCAATTCCAAATCTCATTCGGGCCATGAAATACAAATAAGCACATTACATATCTGAAAACATGAATCATTTTTTACCCCGACCGGGACTCGAACCTAGGACTTATGATTACTAAGTCAAGGCGCTACCACTACACCACAGAAGGTTAAAAGGAATCCAACCTTATAGCTTATATCTGCTATACTAAGGAATGAACGCATTCTAACTGAATGCCACTATGTTCATATTACAGATTCCCCAACCTCACTCGTGGCTTCATTTTAGCATTTAATTCAAGTCCCAATCTCATTCGGGCCATGAAACACAAATAAGCTCATTACATATGTGAAAACATGAATCATTTTTTACCCCGACCGGGACTCGAACCTAGGACTTATGATTACTAAGTCAAGGCGCTACCACTACACCACAGAAGGTTAAAAGGAATCCAACCTTATGGCTTATATCTGCTATACTTAGGAATGAACGCATTCTAACTGAATGCCACTATATTCATATTACAGATTCCCCAACCTCACTCGTGGCTTCATTTTAGCATTTAATTCAATTCCCAATCTCATTCGGGCCATGAAATACAAATAAGCACATTACATATGTGAAAACATGAATCATTTTTTTACCCTGACTGGGACTCGAACCTAGGACTTATGATTACTAAGTCAAGGCGCTACCACTACACCACAGAAGGTTAAAAGGAATCCAACCTTATGGCTTATATCTGCTATACTTAGGAATGAACGCATTCTAATTGAATGCCACTATGTTCATATTACAGATTCCCCAACCTCACTCGTGGCTTCATTTTAGCATTTAATTAAATTCCCAATCTCATTCGGGCCATGAAATACAAATAAGCACATTACATATGTGAAAACATGAATCATTTTTTTACCCCGACCGGGACTCGAACCTAGGACTTATGATTACTAAGTCAAGGCGCTACCACTACACCACAGAAGGTTAAAAGGAATCCAACCTTATAGCTTATATCTGCTATACTTAGGAATGAACGCATTCTAACTGAATGCCACTATGTTCATATTACAGATTCCCACAACCTCACTCGTTGGCTTCATTTGTAGCATTTAATTACAATTCCCAATCTCATTCGGGCCATGAAATAATCAAATAAGCACATTACATATGTGAAAACATGAATCATTTTTTACCCCGACCGGGACTCGAACCTAGGACTTATGATTACTAAGTCAAGGCGCTACTACTACACCATAGAAGGTTAAAAGGAATCCAACCTTATAGCTTATATCTGCTATACTTAGGAATGAACGCATTCTAACTGAATGACACTATGTTCATATTACAGATTCCCCAACCTCACTCGTGGCTTCATTTTAGCATTTAATTCAATTCCCAATCTCATTCGGGCCATGAAATACAAATAAGCACATTACATATGTGAAAACATATGTCCCAGTCGGGGTAAAAAATGATTCATAATTTCACATATGTAATGTGCTTATTTGTATTTCATGGCCCGAATGAGATTGGGAATTGAATTAAATGCTAAATTGAAGCCACGAGTGAGGTTGGGGAATCTGTAATATGAACATAGTGGCATTCAGTTAGAATGCGTTCATTCCTAAATATAGCAGATATAAGCTATAAGGTTGGATTCCTTTTAACCTTCTGTGGTGTAGTTGTAGCGCCTTGAGTTAGTAATCATAAGTCCTAGGTTCGAGTCCCGGTCGGGGTAAAAAATGATTCATGTTTTCACATATGTAATGCGCTTATTTGTATTTCATGGCCCGAATGAGATTGGGACTTGAAATAAATGCTAAAATGAAGCCACGAGTTAGGTTGGGGAATCTATAATAAGAACATAGAGGCATTCAGTAAGAATGCATTCATTCCTAAGTATAGCAGATATAAGCTATAATGTTGGATTCCTTTTAACCTTCTGTGGTGCAGTGGTAGCTCCTTGGCTTAGTAATCATAAGTCCTAGGGTCGAGTCCCGGTCGGGGTAAAAAATGATTCATGTTTTCACATATGTAATGTGCTTATTTGTATTTCATGGCCCGAATGAGATTGGGAATTGAATTAAATGCTAAAATGAAGCCACGAGTGAGGTTGGGGAATCTGTAATATGAACATAGTGGCATTCAGTTAGAATGCGTTCATTCCTAAGTATGGCAGATATAAGCTATAAGGTTGGATTCCTTTTAACCTTCTGTGGTGTAGTGGTAGCGCCTTGACTTAGTAATCATAAGTCCTAGGTTCGAGTCCTGGTCGGGGTAAAAAATGATTCATGTTTTCACATATGTAATGTGCTTATTTGTATTTCATGGCCCGAATGAGATTGGGAATTGAATTAAATGCTAAAATAAAGCCACGAGTTAGGTTGGGGAATCTGTAATATGAATATAGTGGCATTCAGTTAGAATGCGTTCATTCCTAAGTATTGCAGATATAAGCTATAAGGTTGGATTCCTTTTATGCTTCTGTGGTGTAGTGGTAGCGCCTTGACTTAGTAATCATTTTCCTAGGTTCGAGTCCCGGTTGGGGTAAAAAATGATTCATGTTTTCACATATGTAATGTGCTTATTTGTATTTCATGGCCCGAATGAGATTGGGAATTGAATTAAATGCTAAAATGAAGCCACGAGTGAGGTTGGGGAATCTGTAATATGAACATGGTGGCATTCAGTTAGAATGCGTTCATTCCTAAGTATTGCAGATATAAGCTATAAGGTTGGATTCCTTTTAACCTTCTG